>QNGE01001783.1:18697-143979 GCA_008508345.1 Paragonimus westermani | reverse complement strand
GATGTTCCAGCTGCACTTTGAAAACCGAAAAGCACTAGAAGAAATTCGTACAGGCCAAATGGAGTCCTGGTCGTAGATTTAAGAGTGAATTAGGCGACAGAAAATGTGCAACGTTCATGCAGAAGTCGATTTTGGAGAAAACGCGCTTAGAATGCGTGGTCGAAGAGGAGTCATTGAAGGAGAGAATTGGATGAAGGTCCGGTACGGTAGCGTTGTTGAGAACCCAAAAATCGCCGCATGGTCTCCAGTCGCCTGGTGTAATTTAATTACCTGACCAAACGAGTACTGTAGATTACCTGTCAGGAAACTTGAAGACTGCATACCCATATAACAGTTTACTTTTTGTGCGCGAGGTAAAATATTCGCGAATCTCTTATGTCTGAGGTGGCATCCAAGTTACCTTGGGAGAGGGCCTGTGTAATGATCTGCATTAAAAAGCAAGTCCGGTCACAATGCGAACTGTTCCCGAAGCCGCCACATTTAGTTTCATTGATAAAAATATTTAAAGACACCACCCGCCTCTCAAACTCTCGACAATTGTTTCCGCTTTTGATCGACAGCACACGGAGTGAATGATTTGTAGCGCCCAGCAAGGACTACGAAAGGTTAGATGTGTTTTGAAATAGGTCATTTTGCAAGTCAGCCGTGCGCGATCGGTACACACACTAGAAGGAGGTGTTGCTGTGCTAGAAGAACGTCTTACCAACCAATGCCTTCGCCAGTCGAGACCCTTGTCATTGAGTGTGTTCCTTGCCAACAAGGTGGTAAACCAACCGAACTTGTGGTTGCCCTGTGACGCCAGTGGAATATCCTATGCGCTCTTGGGCAAAGCTGACTATCGATGCCATGAGACCTTTTGCAACAACTCCTTAGGGCGGAAGGGACATATTGATCACCGGGTGCTGCCACAGAAAATAGCCTAAGGCACGTATTCGTGGAGATGTCGCGTGACCCAAATCAATTCACTGGATGAAACAACTAATTGCTCGCTTCGAAATTCCTGGAGAGATTGTAACCGATAATCGATCTCAGTTCGTTGTCTGAGTCCTAAGACTTTTACGTCAGCAGTTGACAGAACATTCGCGGGCTGTTTCGGTCCCGTACGGTAGCATTGTTAAGGTCCCGGGAATCACCGCATGGTCTCCAGTCGCCTTGTGTTCTCTTGGGGGCCACATACAAGGAAAACACTACGCACTCCTGAAACGGCGGATAATACCAAGTTGAAGTGTGCAGTCAAATCCCGCTCCAACAATATTCAGCTATTCGAAAGGAAGACGTCTGTGGCGAAAAGTGGTATGGATGAAAGTTTGAAGCGAAATCTGATGAAGCGTGCACAGGCATCATGGGTACGATGTGCGTACGCCAGGACAGTTAAGTTCTGTAGTCTACGTTCCTTTCCTTACCGATTGTTCCCGACCGCTGGCAGAGCCAACGTTTCAGGTAATTATGTGTGGGATAGCACTTGTAAGCGTGGTGGATACAGAGGCGTTGCTAAGCGTAATCGGCACACACAGTACGCAGGCTGGCGGGCTGCAAGCGGAAACCCTGTTGTCAATGCATCTTTACAGTAAACGGTGGCCAAATGCCGACGGAGTGTAGAATCGTTGCGTTGTTCACAGTAGCCAGATGCCGTATAGAGCACAATTTTGTGATCAGCCTCAACCCCCCGTTCTGTGTTGATGTAGGGATGGATCATTTAGGCCATCCTACGTGCGCACACGATTTGTGAAGCCTTCAACTGAGGAACCCGTCCGGTGTGACTCATTTGACATATACGTCTGGAATTCCGCCAGAAACCGACTTTTCTCTCTATGTCGTTACGGCCCCTCACGAAGTGGATCGCCGAGTTAGCCAGATGATGAAGTCCAATGAGGCCTCCGGCAACTCACGGAGCGCCCAATACTTGAAACCAACAATTAAAAATTGTCACACGTACTTGCTTTGGAGGGAGCAACGTTAGGTAGCACAAACATTTTGAAGCATGGAATTAACACAGGGGTTGTGCATCCAATAAAGATTCCCCACCCAGGATACCCACACATCTTCAGAATGAGGTGCGTAAGGTGGTTGATGACGTTACAGAAGAACGTGATCCGGCTCCCCAAGTTTCCATGGGCTGCCCCAATAATCCTGGTAAAAAGTGGCAACTTACGATTATGCGTCGATTACAGCAGGCTGAATCAAGTGACAAAGAAAGACACATTCCCCTTGTCAGGAATTGACGGCCTGTTTGATGCTCTCGGCGGGGCCACCAACTTCAGTACGCCAGACTTTGCGTCAGGTTATTGGCAAATGGAAGTTAAGAAAAACGATCGAGCTAAGACCGCTTTCACCGTACCATCGGGACTGTGTGAGTTCGAAGTTATGCTTTTCGGACGATCAACCGCACCTGCGACATTTCGGAGCTTAATACAAAAGGCACTAATTGACTTGACCGCTGGAACAGGTCTGGTATGCTGAATGATGTCATTGTCCACCGAAAACCCAAACGAGATAGTGTGTGCAATTTAGAGTCCGTGCTGGACCGCCTAGTAGGATTCGGTTTAAAACTGAAGCCCTCAACATGCCACTTCCTACTCAAAGAAATACCATTCTCTGGGCATGTAATCTCTAGGACGGATATCCACACAGACCCAAGAAAGACGAACCAATTTCGACTTTGGCCCATGCTGAGGAATGCAAACGTCTGATGAGTATTTGGCCGTCGCTTGTTGGTTAACGATGCCTGATATGTATGTTCGATGGGACATACCTTGTCACATTTTCTGTCGGCCTAGTGCAGAGCAAGTCGATTTCATCCTGTATTCCGTTTTAAGTGATAAATTATTTACAGGGCTTCAAAGATGTCACTGAGAAAGAGGAATTCGTTAGCTTCGGTAAGTTTAGGAGTTGCTTAGATACATACATGAAGGATTACAGTGTTCTATAGTGCTTGGATAAAGCAAGAAATCAGGCACTTAACACTTGAAATATGATCGTGTGAGTGTGGTTGCCGTTGAGGTTGATAGCGTTCCGGTGTATGAAATACAGGCGGAGTAGGAGCACGAGACGTGGATTACGACGTGCTTAGTGGGTTGAGTTCACATACTTCCCTCTGCACCATTCCTGCGGTACATACTGCCAATCGCGTTTCAACGTGGTTTGGAGAAAAACCGGGTTGGTTGTTAGCTTTTTTACATTGGAGCGCAACCACAGCATAACTGCCTTCCTGTACGATGTGCATTGAACGACTCATAGGCTCACGGAAAGTGAAGTGAACGACTCGAGGCATCTTTCAGAGTACAACACATCAACTGCTGAGCTGAAGCATTGTTCTGTGGATGTTTATGTCAAGCAAATAACGACCACCTATATTTGCAACATCCGTCATCGGCTGAAGCCTTCGGCAATAAGTGAGTTAACGTGCACTAATATAGCAGAAAATCTGCCCTGAATTTTGGATCATATAGAAAAAACGGCGCACTGCGTGCCGTCAGAGACGACAAAAATGTATAGACGCACACATGCTTCGCACGAAGACAGCAAGTACAGTTGTGACTATAGTAGACACTTAGGCTGACTGTCGAGCGGGCCATCCCGAAAGTCTTCATGCGGTAGAATGCTTCACTTCACTTTTGACCACTTTGCCTTTCGGAACACACATGGAACTTCATCTCCCGTGGGGTCATGTAACCGCACAAACTCGCCGAATTCTTTGTTGCCATAATATCAGAGCAGCTTACGCCCGAATAGAGTAAGTGGTGTATGCGGCAAGCACATCACGCCGAATTGCGCCCGCATTGTTCGGAAGTCATCTGCTACAGCCTCATCTACTCACCCACGACGCCCCAGAATTTCAGTGGTTTCCAGCTAAACGTGAGGACGATGATAAGCACTCGAACTTGTCAACTGTCGGCACCTATTTCACGGAATATAGAATGCACAATTTCACGAAAAATGGTCTGCAACTTATACCGTGCACGTTCATTAATCATTCACTGCTAACAAATTCCATCTACCAAATCACGGAACCTCAGCTATCTCGTCAGTCTATTTCGGTATCAAATCAGCGCAATTCCTCAATGGCCTTGACAAAAATCTTTTAAGCCCTAAAACAAAGCATGTTCCACAACACAATGAGCGTGTTCCATACTTTTCAGAGTATTCCACCCACCATCATTCAGGTGATATTAAAAACTCACACATTAACAGTATACCAACGGCAGCATTCAGTTCCTGTTGATAATATTCAGCTCAAATCACCTAGTTCTGGCATGACCTTGAACGTTCGACAAGTAATGTAACGCGCAAACCCCTACTTCGGAAGAACGCTGTTCTCCGGTGCCTCCGCATTACCCTGAATTCGGTCCACGGACAATCTGAGCGGAAGCAGCCGGTCTGCATTTTACATTAAATGTAACACAACCAGAAGAGCAGACATTAGTTGTGTCCTAAGATGTGTTACTGAGCACGCGGCGGTACTAGAATAACCCAAAAGAATAAGGGTAAATGTACGAGGGAGCGACGTTCAAGTACACTTACCCTCCTCGTTTGTCTGGTTGTCCGCTGGTTCGAGATCTTCGTACACAGCGTTGAATTAGCGGTCTGAAATGTAAGCGAAACAGCCGTGTAGTGATTGCCTTTTCAAATTTATCCGTGCGCGTTAACCAGTTTTGATGGCGCGCTACACAAGTTCCGTTTTCGTCCCCGCTGCCTCGTCTATGTTTAGCACGTCCAAGACTTCGACTTCCATCCCAAACTCGGGAACGTCCGCTGATGGTCGCCGAGCTTCAATATATGTGCGTGGCTTTAGTCCATTGAAAGTAATCACAATTGGTTGTCTGCTGGTTCCTGACAGCCCAAAAATTTGACTGGAGACGGTAATCTGTGGTTTGCGTTCAACCTATTCCTAATAATCAACGCATTTCCTGAACCAAGGAGCTTTCAAAGGGGAAGTCTTGGTCTGGATTGAGTTGGCCCGGGGCTTCTCAGGGGCACACCCAGTGGTCGGCAGTGGCTGTTGCTACGTAGATATACCCACCTGTGCAACAGGGACTGCTGCGCACCATTTGGTGGAGTAATCTATTAGGACCAGGATGTACTGATTGTTCCAGTGTGTCTCAGGCAACGGCCCCATACTATCTATGTCGACCAACTTGTTAGGATCATAATTTTAACCGGTGCGCGACGTCCCATCTGAGAACCTTTAGAGGCGCCGCATTTCTTGCACGGTTGGCATGAAAACCTGATATCTCTCCGATGATGGGGCCACCAAAACCATTGTTGTGCCGCCACCTGTAGTTTGCTTGTTCCCTCGTGCCCGAGCCCGACGTGCAAGCTTGTTAGAACGTCACGCATCATGGGCTGACGGACCACGATTATCCTCACGTAAGCGGTTTCGCATTGGAAAATTAATACTGCCCCTGCCATCTTAACTTGTACGTTAACTGCGCTCTCCTGAGCGCGATTCTCACAAAAGCGTCGAGAAATATATCATTATTATTATTATTAGCTGCTCCCACAGCGCCCAAAGGTAACGAGATTCATAGCCTTTTCCCTCCAATTCCTGCTTGTTGGTCTATCATTATTGTGGCACCTTCCGTAGATTAGCGCAGTCTTAGGAGCTGTTGTTTGAGCCTGATGCTAGCGGCCATATTCTGCACCCTGTCTGTTGATCAGCGCCACGTGTTGCGTAGTACAAGACGGAGAGTCGCCGTGATTCCACTCAGGACACCTCAATAGTGATCCAGCATCCGAATGTCGTCTGCCGGGTCCGTGCTCACATATGAAATCGCTTTCCTGTGGGATCTCCTGCAGTCGGCTAACTGCGCCTCCGGGTCTTTGAAGTTTGTAACCAGCAGAGGAACGATAAATATTTTGCCCTGGAGACAGTGCCGGAAATGTTGCTCGAAGAATACTAGCGCAAGCAGTTTCTTCCTAGCCTTACAG
Organism: Paragonimus westermani; assembly: GCA_008508345.1. Classification (NCBI taxonomy): domain Eukaryota; kingdom Metazoa; phylum Platyhelminthes; class Trematoda; order Plagiorchiida; family Troglotrematidae; genus Paragonimus; species Paragonimus westermani. The sequence goes on along the minus strand of QNGE01001783.1, from coordinate 138,051 downwards.
TAGTTTCCCCCGCATTTACTTGAACACCGGCTACCGTAAGCTATTACTCGTTCCCTACCGTCTTGTCTTCGTTGCAAGAGAACCGCCCCGATGTCACTGTCGCTTGCACCGATATCCCAACCAAACTATTCGGCCTTCGGTGACTGGTTCTGAAAAGCACTGGCGCCCTGCAAATGGCTTTGCGTACTGATTTGAAAGCATGGTCACACTTCTCTGTCCACGTGAATTCCTGATTATTTTATAGCAGTCTTGTCAGGGGAGTAGAGGTGTGAGGGAAATCAGTGATGGAGTGACTACAATAGGACGCTCACAATTGGAGCGCCCCAGCAATTTCGCATTCCTCAGCATGGGCCAAAGTCGAAATTGGTTCGTCTTTCTTGGGTCTGTGTGGATATCCGTCCTGGAGATTACATGCTGTCGATCAACAGCGGAAACAATTGTCGAGAGTTTGAGAGGCAGGTGGTGTCTTTAAATATTTTTATCAATGAAACTAAATGTGGCGGCTTCGGGAACAGTTCGCATTGTGACCGGACTTGCTTTTTAATGCAGATCATTACACAGGCCCTCTCCCAAGGTAACTTGGATGCCACCTCAGACATAAGAGATTCGCGAATATTTTACCTCGCGCACAAAAAGTAAACTGTTATATGGGTATGCAGTCTTCAAGTTTCCTGACAGGTAATCTACAGTACTCGTTTGGTCAGGTAATTAAATTACACCAGGCGACTGGAGACCATGCGGCGATTTTTGGGTTCTCAACAACGCTACCGTACCGGACCTTCATCCAATTCTCTCCTTCAATGACTCCTCTTCGACCACGCATTCTAAGCGCGTTTTCTCCAAAATCGACTTCTGCATGAACGTTGCACATTTTCTATCGCCTAATTCACTCTTAAATCTACGACCAGGACTCCATTTGGCCTGTACGAATTTCTTCTAGTGCTTTTCGGTTTTCAAAGTGCAGCTGGAACATCNTCTGTGTGGATATCCGTCCTGGAGATTACATGCTGTCGATCAACAGCGGAAACAATTGTCGAGAGTTTGAGAGGCAGGTGGTGTCTTTAAATATTTTTATCAATGAAACTAAATGTGGCGGCTTCGGGAACAGTTCGCATTGTGACCGGACTTGCTTTTTAATGCAGATCATTACACAGGCCCTCTCCCAAGGTAACTTGGATGCCACCTCAGACATAAGAGATTCGCGAATATTTTACCTCGCGCACAAAAAGTAAACTGTTATATGGGTATGCAGTCTTCAAGTTTCCTGACAGGTAATCTACAGTACTCGTTTGGTCAGGTAATTAAATTACACCAGGCGACTGGAGACCATGCGGCGATTTTTGGGTTCTCAACAACGCTACCGTACCGGACCTTCATCCAATTCTCTCCTTCAATGACTCCTCTTCGACCACGCATTCTAAGCGCGTTTTCTCCAAAATCGACTTCTGCATGAACGTTGCACATTTTCTATCGCCTAATTCACTCTTAAATCTACGACCACGACTCCATTTGGCCTGTACGAATTTCTTCTAGTGCTTTTCGGTTTTCAAAGTGCAGCTGGAACATCCCAGCGTTCTATGGAGCGAGCTGTACTTGGCTTGGATTTTGTCCCTGTTTATTCAGATGACGTTCTGGTCGCCAGTCTTAATTCCAAAGAACATGAGAACTTCTGAATGAGTACAAGATTCACTTTGATTTGGCAAAATGGATTCCTAGCGTGTCCTCAATTGCATGTCTTGGACATTTTATAGAATCAGGTGGCGTCATACCTGCAGACATCAAGGTGCAAGAGTTGTAGCGATACCTCATTCCTCATTCTATCCGAAAGCGTCAGCATTTCATTAGAATGCCTAACTGTTGTCGTTGTTTTATTTCTCAACGCTCACAGGTTCCGAAGACATTAAACGTTCTGCTTCGCGGTTTGACGGGGGCACTATTGGGAGTCCCGATGCGCTGCAAACGTTCAACAAAATACAAAGAGCACTCAGCAACCAAACGACCTCGCTCACTTCAATCAAGGGTCGACTGTTCATTAGATGCGCCTGACCACGTTGTTGGTCTAGTGCCTCAGCAATGTGACGGTGGTGAGTTACGACCAGTCTTATTTTATGCCCAGAAGCCGTCACCCGCGCAAACCGATTCTAACACCTCTGGTCGTGAACTGCTTGCCATCTGTTTCCCCATTAGACATTTTCCTTATTGGTTGAGTGAAAGGAACATCACCGTTTGAACGGAAAACTAGCCCTTAATCTACACCTTCTACAACAGTCGCGATAGACGCTCTCCTCGCGAAATTCAACACCTTGATTTTATAATCCAATTCGTGGCGGATATTGGGCATAACGCCGAAAACTCTAGTGTGGTTGCTGGTGCGTTTTGAAAACCACGTGTTGACGCGGTGTCTAGACCGTACTACATGCGTGAAGAAAGTTACTGGAAATCAGGTGTAAGATACTGATTTCTCGTCTATTCGCATTTTACTTTTCCGGTTTTCTCGTGCTTTCTTGGATTCTTTCGACTCCACTATTATGCACTATTGTGCACTCCGCCTACTGCCTTATCTCCTTCTCTTCGCCTACCCACTTTCCTCCATTGGCACCTTTTGTGTCACCCTCGTGTCTGCGCAACGCTCAAAATACTTGCCGTTTGCCTTGTTTGGCCCAGTGCAAACAAAAATGTGGTCCACTAGACTAACTCCAGCTCCCAATATCAAAGGATCACGGTGCACGACCGCACCGTCACATCCCCTGGGAATTTCCCTATATCGGACACAGGGCTTTTCCACGTTCATTTTGATCTGGCCGATCCATCACCCCATCAAATGTAAAAACGTTCCGGTTTACATAAGTCGACAGAACTACGCGGTATTCTGTTGCCGTTCCATTAGCGATACTTTATCCGAAACGGTCGCCAACATTTTCCTCGGACAATTTTGGAAATTTTTGCGTCTCACCGCTCGTCATTGCCACCCAAGGTTTGCAGTGTCGGTCAAGCAGTTCTCTCGACTCAACCCATCTATTGAGCTGTGAACACATCAGGTATATTGCATGCCAACTATCTGCTATTGGGCGTGTTAAACAATTTTACCGGCAACTGAAGCATCGTCCGTGATGCACTTGGCCCATGACTGAACAGAGTGCTTACCATTTACTTTATTAAGCATCGGATTCGTCCTCAAGAAAGATATGGAATATTCCGTCACTGAATTAGTCCACAGAACGACACCTCGACTTGTGAGTTGTCCTTTCAACTGAAGAGCGCAAGCTGGACTGGATCTTACAAGCTGCGCGTGACGCTTCCAGTCACATATGGAAGCATTCCATGTCAGTTTGACATGACAACACTTCCGGCCTCAACAATCGCTTGGTGACTCGCACCCATGTGTTTGTTCGTTGTGGCGCAGTTCTACGCTCACTTCGATCACCTCTTGACGGTCCATTCGAACGGGAATCAGTTGGACACTCATACCTATGGTGACTTTCCTGTTTCTACCAACCTTTAGTTTTTGAGGCTCACGAACGATGCTTTAAAGCCAAAGTTATAACCGTTTCTATAAGCTCACCTCATGATAAGATTCCGCCTGGACGGAGTGCTGTTAGGCAGGGCTGCTTTTTGCTCGGGGCCCCTAGGATTAAGCAGAGGTTGAGCCAGGGGTTCAGCGACAGAAATGGTGGTAGACCCATTCGTGAAGATGGGGAGTGTGCTCAACTTCACGGCTGCTTTGCCCGTTCGGCTTAATCATGCTCTGATGAATGTTCCGAGTGAAGTTTCTGATGATCAGTTGACGTGCCTAAGTAAGAGTAGATGAGTGTGTAATACTCCAGTTGAGGTCGAGCAAATATTTTTTTAAGCTTCAGCCTCGCAGCTGGCAGACTGAATCTTCTTTTAACCTGTGCTACTTGCAAGCACACTTTCGAAAAAATTAAAGGAGTTTGAATATCATGTTTCTAGATCTCTGAGTGAATTGGCGGTATAAGTCTACTGAACCAGAACCATTGGGTAATGAACAACCATAAATGATGACGTCCGATTTGTATGCGGAGAATGTCATAAGCCACACTTTGTACCACAACTGCAATGACGCTAGGTCCAGTCGCACATTTCGTAAACAGAAAGCGATTTTATCGAGCTGGTGTAATGTGTAGAAGATCTTGATATCTCCAGCAGAAAGAAGGGGCTTGCTGTGTTTAATAACACCACAAGGACATTTATCCACATTAGGAATAGCAGGGGTCCCAGAACGCTTCCTTCAATCACCCCACTCGTCACTGGTTGGGGTGTTGAGCAGTGTTGTTTGAGCGCCGCCTTTAAGATGTTCCAAAGGATGTTATCCTGATAAAGAGGCGCTCACGAGACACACGATCAAAAGTCTTTTGCATATCTGAGAGCAAGATAATTACCGCATCCCCTGCGCTGACGGACATCGGTATATGGTTCAAGAATTCCAAGTGACGTCGTACGAAGACGCTTCTCAAGTAGACCGTGCTATGATGTTGCGACTTCAAGAAGTCGGTATGTGCATTTTTATTATCCTTTCAAACATTTTTGAGCAGACTGTTGCGTGGTTGATGGGACGATAGTTATTAACGTCCTGCCTTGGGCCATAGAGATGGACATTTTCCTTTGAGGAAGGAAGGTGTTGAATAAAATTATCAGGGTGACCAAATTAAGTAAGAGGATAGGTATATCTTCACCTCCTTGCTTGATGACTATTGGTGGGATACCACCAGGTCCAGAATGAATTGAGGGTTAAATGTTAGTTGACTGTGGCAAAAACTTCGAACACCAATTAGAACATTGCTCAGAACTCCACTTGTTTTTGGCGGAGTATTAACTGGTAAATAGGTGTTTCCACGCTAAACAAAACAGCAAAATGTGAGTTGATGATTTCATGAATTGTAACAAGGTCGTCACCAACCGGTTTGTCTTTGGGAATAATATCTCTTACAGCAGGGCTCCTCAAGGAACTCCTCCGTCTCATTAGCCGCATTAGTTCCATGCATCTCTGCTTGCTGCGGGGTTCACGTTTTCCTTTGGCCGTGTGACGCAGTTGCTTCTGACGTTCTGTGTTCGCACGTTTTGTTCATTTGTACCATCGGGGAGAAATCTAGTGTTCGGCTGTGCCTCGACGTGATCAATTCAGGTCTTTCAGTCTCTTTTGTAATAAGGATACTGCCTTGTACACACGAGTCGACGCGTTTTGATTTCATGTGGACCGGAACGTTGGTACAAAAATCAAATGTCTGGTAAATTCCCCGGCCGCTATGTTTGAGTCCAATGTAGAAAAGAAGGTCCTCCAGTTCAAGGACCCTAGTAGGGGAAAGTAGGTACTCCAATCGACGAATTTAATCGGACGGTAGAATATTACTCTGGGTTTGGTAGCCACATTTAAATCGGACAGACATTTGACGATATAGTGTCCACTTTCGGGAAATTGTTTTGGACGTATAGCGCTAAAGACGAGATACCTGTCGTGAGTATGAGATCCAATATGTGCCGCTGTTTGGTGAACGTTAGGAAATGTTGATCCCGTCCACTTAGCTAAATGCACAAAGGAAATGCGGTTTGTTTTTGCTGATGTTGAGAATGAATTCCAGGATGTATTAGGCGTGTTAAAGTTACAATCTATTGGTTAGTGTTCGCAACGCATGTTTGATACGTGGTACATTGTCTCCACAACGTCAGTCAATTCATTGCTGAAAGCATTAGGCGGTCTGTGGATGTATCTTATGAGTAGCTCGCGAGAACCGACAGAGACCATTAACTACAGCTGGTCTTCAACTTTATGAAAACTAGGGATAGAGCCTCACTGTGGAAAACTGCACTTACAGATAAATAATGCGTCTACCATCTCGTTCTGTGAGACAATCCCTACGAAAAGTGAAATCTTATGATGTTCAGCTGCCTGTCTGGAGTAGCAGGGAAGTACTACGTCTCAGTCACTGGATTGATATAAGATTAGATAAAAATACAGATTTCAAAAGTGTGTATCTTACTTACCAATGACCTTACGTTTGTGATGTACAACATCTGAGCGGTTAAGAAGTTTCGTGACAGACGGGGCAGTGTGTGGCAATACATAATCTGGGAAGGCCTGGTCTGTGGAATGTACCAACTTTCCGTTCATGTTCGAGTGGGTGTCGAGAAGGGTTAATCCCCGTAGACGATGCTGCAGGAGTGTCATTATGATAGGATGACTAAAAGGAACTCGGGGTGGTGGGCCGGCTGGCAGTGGACGAAATAGTGAAGGGTGCACTAAAATAAGACTGATTCGACAGACATTCGGGTTGAAAACATAATCAGGTGGCGACATACTTGTTTGGGTATACATATTAGGAAACTGATTTCTTGTGGCACCTATATTTGGGTTAGGAAGATAAGTTACCACGGAGCCATTGGGTAATGGACGAAAGCCGTGAACACTAGTACAGTTGTAGTCTGGGGTAGAAGCAGTGTGGGGTAAATTGTGAAGTTCCATCTGCGGAGCGTTGTTACATAGAATGTGCTTCTTAGAAAGAGATTCGCGGCGCTTGTGAAATGCCTTTGATTTACCATAGTTTCGTTGAGTTGTAATCATTGGATCAAGAGCATTCCTTCACAGCTAACAGCTTATATGGTGGAATATCTGTAACCCACGTAGGTTGGCTTCACCCAACAAGCTGGGAGGGAGGTAAGAAAGCTCATTTGAGTGACATTTCTCTCGAGAGTATGAATGCGAACAGCGCTGATATTTTGATAAGATACGACATCCTTGAAGTGCACCAGGTACTGGAACAGAGACTGGGCAGTGACAGTGAGTCTTATGCGAGTGAGACCGGTTTCGGTTGGAGTCTGATGGGTCCGTGTCGTACCATACCCCGGAATGGACGTTGTGTTAACCCCTTTGGAACACGTAATGTCTCGCTGGATGATTTGCTCTGAAGGATGTGTGATTTAGGTATAACTGACGGAGGCACTTCGGAGGAGAGAGAGCCATCTGGAGAGGATAGAAAAACATCAAGTATGACTGAAGGCAGTGTGATACACAAGTACGGTCACTATTACATAGGGTTGTGGTGGAGACAAGATAGTTTGACTTCGCACGGTAATAAAGAGGTGGCTGAGAAACGCCCTGCTACATTGAAGAGAAGGTTGATTCGAGACCCAGAGCTAGACGCTGGCTACTCAGCCGTGATAGTGGGGCATCTCAGGAAAAGCTACATTTATAAGTGTGTCACAACTATAACCCGGAGACGGTATTCGTCACATCATCCCGTGCTCAACTCGAATAAGCTCAGTGAGGTGCGGATATTCTCCAATTGTGTCATGCGCACCATGCTGTGTCTCTTAAAAAGTCGTACTATCGGGTCCGGGCATGAATAACAGTATATTAGGGGTACTTATGCGTTTTCGCAAATACCCGGCGGCAGCCCTTGATGACACTGGGAGGCTTAAGTACTGACCGAGGTGCACTAGGTTTTCTTTTGTTTTTTCATGGAGTTCCTGGTGGTTTGAGGGATAGCTGGATGTTTGCGTGCTGAATTTCCACCCCTTTTGTAGCGGCATCGTCGCCATTTTGTGCAAGTTTTGCACTACAAAAGTAGCTGTGGATGATCAGCGGCGATTTCTCACGAACACTGTTAGCGTAGTGATAGAAGATACCTAGGTGGATGACTACCCAGTGTCATTTGACTCCATGTCTAAGACTATGGCTGTAGCATGTAAGATTCGGGCGACACACTGGAAGTGTTTGGAATCAGGCTCACCAAGTGAGTTTTCAACTGCAGTGAGTGCTAGAGTGGCTGCCTGTGTGTCAGTACTTGACGATGGTTGTGTATTTTATAGAAAGCCGGGGACCGCACTCCTCGTCAATTTTCCCCTTCTCATTGACTCTTCTTTTTGCGTTCGAAATCTTCTTTGTAGAGACTGCGGGCCTTCTCTGCAAAGATCGACATGACCATTCGATGTACGCGCGCAAAAATGTTTTCTCACACGAACGGTAGTCTCGATACATTACTTGATCTTGATAGCGTTTACCTGTGGAAACTTGTTCTCGCGTAACCTCCTCTACCTTACCTCCCACTGCTGAGCCTTTGCTTGTGTGTGCCCTAGTTTAATTTTGCACTTGACTGCTCCGCCGTTACGGAACTGTTGCGTTTGTTCGTATTCCCACGCACCGTTAATCGTAGGACCAGTACCTCGGGATTTGTATATTTGATGGATCCAACATCACGGTTTGATTTTACCCTCCGTTTAGCTTTTCACCACTTTCTTGTACCTTAACACCGTAATTGTGGGAAACTTACCCTTACGATCATCTTCAGCTCTGGTCTCAAATCGGTTGCTCAGCAGGTGCAGAATTTATGGACGCTCGCTTGGCTACAGGCGAGAATATTCTAGATTCAGCCTGTCGACAGATTTTGTGAATAGAACAAACGTGGCTGGAAGAGCCACTAGCAGTTCTTCTTGAAAGTGAAGCCATTAAATACTTACTCAATGGAGGAAAATTGACTGCTGGAGTATTGAACTCAACAGGTGTGGATGCCAGCGAGTCCTGGGCTTAAGGTAACTTGTGATGGACGACGGCTTCCGGTGTCGAATCAACCTCCATCACGCTGGTTACACGAAAAACGGTCCAGTAAGAATATACACCAATTCAAACGAAACTTAGAAACTTTCCTAACAATGACGAACTTCATGTCCATTTCCAAGCTCCACTTGTCTGAGGACGTTATCTTTGAAAACGGACCTGATAACATTTGACGAAAAACCCTCTGTTTTGCGTAATGTTAAGTCATTCGTCCCCCGAACCAATCAAAACTACCGCTTTCAGGATAGATGCCTTACTTTCAGACTTGCCAGCGAACAAGAAAACATGTCTATAATCAGCACGTATCGGTGTCAATATACATGCCCGTTAGTAAGAACCTAATCATCCTGGTAAGCCCTAACCTCATAATTACTGACAGCTTGTGTGTCTGAGTTGTAAACCACCATGCAAAAGCTGGACATGTTAAAATTGTTAAAAATACTCAACCTGTGCGTCTCGTGTCTACGTAATAACCTCGAGTCGCAACCCTTCCTTTTTCTCCCCTGATGAACCACCCGGCAACCTCTAGGTATTGTCAAACCTTCATCTCATTCTATATACCGTCTCTACAAAGATAATTAAACCGCCATCGAGAGACCTTTCCATTTAGGCAAAAGTCTTCTTGATCCTGGCCCGCTGGCACCCGTGTTCCGATGGTCTCGATATTTCACACGTTCTCCTAGCTTGAACATTCTAGTCTTGCCGAACCCTTGCCTTGCGGATTGTTCCTCTGTGCGTGCCTGCGATGCTTTCAGATTTCGTTTGGCTCTTTGTCTTTCGGCAACCAATTCTTTAGTGGAATCAATGCACTCTGGCCACACCCCAATGTTCTGATCCACCGGAAGTCGATGGGTTCTACCGTACATCAATTGAAATGGAGATTTCTTCGTGCTCGCCTGCTCAGACGCCCGGTAGGCCAATAACATCAGTGGAAACGCAGACTCCCAGTCTACTCCTTTGGCTGATAACCATTCTTTGACCGTTCGGTTGTTACGTTCAGTTAAGCCGTTCGTTTGTGGATGATACGGCGTCGTTCGGATGCGCTTGATTCTCAGTTGTTGCATGCGTGTCCGAGACTCCTCTCTTTCGAAGCATGGTCCCTGATCCGTCAAGATCGCCTTTGGTACATCGTGGTTTGCTACAATGTGCTTCATCACCATGTCTCTCACCGTAGGTGCTTTCTGATCCGGAACGCCAGTCGCTTCGATCCAACGGGTAAAGTGTTCTGTCATGACCGGAACGCACTGGTTTACGCAAACGCTCAGTGGAAATGGGCCCATAAGATCCATCGACCACAGTTCCCCGATTTCGGAGACTGGTATTGGCTGTAAGGGCTGTTGGCCTCCCCGATTGTCGCCTTTTGGTAATCGACACTGTTGCGTGCAAGCACGTAAGTTGTCACATCCTCTTTTATTTTCGGCCAATATGCTCTTTGTTGCAGCAGATCGTACGTCCGAATGCATCCGGCGTGTGTCATTTCATGGCAGTCTGCCACCACTTTCCTCCTCAGTTGTCTCGGGATGACTACCAAGCAGGAGCTCCCAACGTCACACTGGCATGTCAATACGCCTGCACTGTTTAGGCCAACTCTTCCACATTGGGATGAAATCATTTTCAGCTCCTCATTCTTAGTATTTGTGTGGATTCCCAAGCCTCTTGCCAGAACTTCAATCACTTTCCGGAGGACCTTATCTTGAATTTGTAGACGTTCTAGCGTTTGTGAGTCCTGCTCCATTATTAAGCCGTTGACTCCAACGGTCACTTTGGGGAGTTCGTCGTCTACTTGTGGTCGAGAAAGAAAATCCGCGACGCAATTGCCCAAACCAGACACATGGTTGATCGTGAAGTCATATTCATGTAAACGTAATGCCCATCGGGCTAATTTGCCTCTCGGATCCCTCGCAGTCATGATCCACTCCAGGGGTTTGTGATCCGTCTCCACGTGGAACTGTTGACGCAACAGGTATGGTCTTCACTTGTTCAGTGCCCAGACGATTGCCACAGATTCCCTTCCACTAGTCGAATACTTGTGCTCCGTTGGAGTTAGGACTCTGCTGGCATATTCGATTACTCCTTTCTTTTGCTTGAGTACTGCCCCAATGTCACGGTCACTGGCATCTGTTGCTACGATGAACGCTCCTTTTGTATTCGGTAGTTTCAACGTCAGTTGTTGCTTGTTCATTGCTTGTTGCACTTGCTTGAACGCCCTCTGCGCATCGTCGGTCCATTCAAATTTCTTGTCTTTTCTAAGGAGTTTGTACAATGGCGATGCAATGGAGTGGAAAATTTTCACAAACCGTCTGTAACACTCTGCTTGACTCCAAAATTGCCTCATGGTTCGTTTGGAATTCGGAGCCACGGCCTCTCTAATTGTCAGTATTTTCTCCGACAGAGGCTTCATTTTACCTTGTCCCACCTTGTGTCCCAGTGACGCCACCAATGATCGTCCGAGCTGTGACGTATCAGCATTGATCCGGAGTCCTGAGTTCTTGATGCGATTCAAGACTGCATCTATATGGGCAGCATGTTCCGATTCCGTGTTCCTGTATATTACGATTTCATCTCCATATACCGCCACATTATCCAGTCGTTTTACCAGTTGAACCATCAGGCGCCGAAATGTGAACGGTGCCCCGGATAGGCCAAACGGCATGCGCTTGAACTGATGCTGTTTTTCGCTCACCGTGAATGCGGTCTTCTCACGATCTGTAGGTTTAATTGGTACTTGCCAGTATCCGGAGCGTGAGTTCAAAACTGTGAACAACTTCGCCTGCTGTAGCTTGTCAAAAATATCAGCGACGGACGGTATTGGTACGACTGTATTCTGTGTTACCTCATTCAGCCGTCCAAAATCCACACAAAAGCGGTACTTTCTGTTGGACTTCTTCATCAGGAGAACAGGCAAGTTGTACGAACTGTCGGCATCTTCGATAACATCCGCGCTCAGCATGTTCTGTATTTGCCTCTTCAATTCCTCCTTGAGATGAACCGGCATCCTGCGGGGTCCGTGATGTCGAAATGTTCCGGTTGTTGGTATGTCATGGGCAATCCAGTTGCAAAATCCGTACGGATCATCGTCATTCGTGAATACTTCCGCGTATTTCTCGACCGTGGACTGGAGCAAGGGGACTGTGTAACTGGGGTTTTCAATCTTGCGCACTAGGTTGACGTTATCCTTTCACTGTCCTATGAGGGTCAGGGAGCCATACTTGGTTGACAACTTCTTGAGCTTTAAGTCAATCACGGCATCTGTTGCAACGAGGAAATCGGCTCCGAGTATCGTTTGTCTGGTTTCTGGGGACACAATGAAACGGTGCTTTACGATATGGCCACCGATACGTACCCCACATTCTTTCACACTGTCAACCAGTAGACAATGATCTTCACTCGCTTGACACTGTGCAAAAGAAACCGACTGAATCTGAGAACCTCGGGCGTTTGTCAAGAACCCGTTTATCGCTGACGCTTCCACCTTTACTGACAATTGCGGTTTGCCCCACGCATGAGCTGAAATAACAGCGTTATGAGAGCACTGAGTCCCTGGGTTTAAGGATATTGCGTTCTGTTGAATATGTGATCATCTGGTCTTGCTAACTGAACGCGGGCTGTTACACATTGTTATATTGCACCATTGTCAAGTAATAGCGCGTTAGGCGGGTGGTATGTTTGGGTCCCTTGGAAGCCAGCTGGAGAAGGAGTTGGAGAAGCCCGGGCCTGTAAATGATATTCTGAGCTTCTGCGAGGGAAAATCTGGTATTCATCGACGTTATATAGTATACTGTATGAACTGGTCGTTTTTTTATTTTACCTTCAGGTGGCATATTACTTTTATGTGTATATCTTCTCATTGGATATGGTACTGGGGTTTTGGTGCTAATCATTGGTTTCGTATATCCCGCATATGAGTCGTATGTTATACTTTCCTTCAATGTTATCTCAGTGTGAAAGCGATCGAAAGTCCGTCAAAAGATGACGACACCCAATGGCTCATATACTGGGTTGTGTTCGCCTCTCTGCAGTTATTCGAAGCATGCACACTTTCTCTTGTCTATTACCTCCCACTTTACCCTTTGATAAAGGTTAGTGTTGTTCCCGGTTTTTGTTTGAGAGTCTGTTATTTTACTTGCGATGTTGGGTTTGCGAATCCTGCCGTGTTATGACGGAAGGCGAAACCAATTGGTTTCATTTGCTGCACGAACCCACTCCTTCATGGATATCTGATGGGTTCCTGTACATGGTGCATCGAGTTGTACTTTACATACGGGATTAGACATGCTGAAAAACTGAGGTTTGTAACCAATGTAGTGGAAAAGTGAGTGTGCGCTCGACCCTAGTCCACTAACAATTTGAAACGTCTTTCCTGAAGGGTAGTCAAAACATAGTCCCCTCAGGCATCGAACTGAAAGAACGCGTTAAGGTTTGGAAAGAAACCTCACATTTCCAGCAATGTTAGGAAGTGTGATAAGCAACTAGTTCTAACCTAATCTGGGACCAACGGCAGCAACCAAGGGAAGAAGGAGAGGAAGTTCGAGGTGGGCTCTAGCCCACTCGGCTGCACTCAAAAGCGCGCCAGGCGAGAAGTGTGTGAAAATTTCGAGTGTGTTGAACAACGTTCTGAAAGGTGCAGGTTAAACGACCTTGAGGAATGAAATAATAGATGAGTCGTTGGGAGAGAAACAAACGTTCGCTGCGTGCAATTAGTTGCACAGTTGAAGAAAGAGGGACTAAGTTCACATTGGACTCCCTATGGCAGGTGTACACAGAATCATGCGTACAGAACAGACAAGCAATGAAACACGGTTGCAGCCGGGATCCTTAGTGAATCCACATGATCGTTGGTCAGCACACAAGCCCCTCCCCAGAAGGGTGGCGGTTGACAGCCTTCGATCATGCAACCGGACGTACCTTGTGGTTTTGTTCATGGTATTGTCAATGCCGTGAGTGCATACATAAAAGACTCAAGACCACAAGGTTCCCCTTTTTGCGCCACTGTGCCAGCCCAGGGTGTAACTAACCCAGTGTGTAAATAGTGTGCAATGCTGAGCTCAGTGCACAGACTGGTAAATGTGGCAGTGTAGCTGAGGAAGCTGCGTGCTTCCGGAATCGTTCAATGATTACACGTAAAGATTTCGACGACAGTCTACGTCCGCATGAATGATGGACGTGGTGTGGCCAGCCTCACATGAGAAGGAGACGTTCGTGAGCCAAACAGCTGATGATGCGTGTTGAGGCCTAATTAATGTGTGTATGTAGGACACATAGTGGAGGGTAGGCGGGATTTTCCCGAGCCGATCTGCTGGTTGGTGTTTTTCACAACGATGTAGTCGAAGTGTGCCAATTGGGTGCTGACAGAGACTGGACATCGGTAGCATCATTGTACCTCGTTCTAAGTCGCTAAGCTTTAACAAAGCAGAAACCCTGAAAAGTGCCAAGTGCATGGTGTACAAATGCATCCAGAATAAAACGTCAGATGTAGGCTAGAAGACGGGAACTTGAGGGGACTTCCGTTGAACGGCCTTCCGGCGAGTTCTCCGGAGGCTCAGCAAACATATTCCAGCCTTACAAAATATTCGAACAGTAGACAAACGTGGGGAGCAAACAGTCTGAGAGAAATGTGTAGCTCACCCGGAAATGAAGTTGAGCGTATGCCATCCTTAGGACGGCTTCTTAGTTCTCCTAGGGTTTGTGAATGTTTCGTGAAACGTTTATATAAGAACGATTTTTTGAACCACAGTGACGTGGGCCAAGTCTCAGTGGATGTACAGTAAGTGTTGGAACTCAACGTGAAAACCTAACGATTGGTTGGTGCAAGAAACCCTATGCGATGAATACGCGCAAGTTGAAAGCCGACAAGTGGACTAATGGCAATGCCTAGAAATAGTACATGATGTCTAAACTGACAAATATCCTCAGACAGATCGTGTGAATGGGCGCCAGGTGGACTGAAATGAAGTAGATAGCGTAGGTTTGGTGCCGGTAGTGTTATCCGTGCAATCAATCAATGTGAAATGTTGTTAGTCTAAAGGTATCCGTGGTTTGCATAAACAGGTTGAGTGATTCTTCGAAAACGAGCTCAAACAATCTCATGTGGCCTAGCAAAGCCTCTGGTATGATGCTTCAGAAACAAATGATCAATGAAGATCGAAGGTTATTTCGCGTCAATGATCAAACAGGGGTGACTGTGCAGTAAGGACATTGATGCTAGTCGTGTTGTTGTATTACCAGTGTTAGGTAGTGTTCACGACGTCGCAACATCCGATGCCGGCTGAGATGTGCCGTGGCGGGAAGTGCATTCGTGTGGATGAACGTCAGAGTTTGCCTCTGGGTCGGTCCTGAGTGTCGAGAATGTTGTGGCGGAAATCCCAACCTATACTGCTACCTTGGCGAGGTGGTCGGGCTTGTGTACTGTTTTGATCCGGCGGGCTATGCTGACTAGGACTCCGGTCCTTCCAGGTGCAACCTTGTCAGACAGGCCAAAGGGGAGCAGTCAGACGAAAAGCAGTTACACTNTAATTAATGTGTGTATGTAGGACACATAGTGGAGGGTAGGCGGGATTTTCCCGAGCCGATCTGCTGGTTGGTGTTTTTCACAACGATGTAGTCGAAATGTGCCAATTGGGTGCTGACAGAGACTGGACATCGGCAGCATCATTGTACCTCGTTCTAAGTCGCTAAGCTTTAACAAAGCAGAAACCCTGAAAAGTGCCAAGTGCATGGTGTACAAATGCATCCAGAATAAAACGTCAGATGTAGGCTAGAAGACGGGAACTTGAGGGGACTTCCGTTGAACGGCCTTCTGGCCGTTGAGCTCACCTCTAGATAACTGTCGATCCAAGCGCCTCTGTCTTAGGGTTTCTGGTGACACCGAAGCTGAATCTCCCGGTCCAGCTGAAGTGGGGATCGCATTGAGTTCCCGAGCAGAGCAATGTTTGCTCGATTGGATCGCAGTGAACAGTCGCTTGTGCGCTGTCAGACTCAGTACATCAGTGAAAGTCTGTCGACGCAGATCAGAAAGGAGTTGTGTATTCATTGTATCGGCGTACGCTCCGACGGACAGCTGTTCGGATGCTACAAAGGATGTGTTCTATGACGCCCTCGTTGACCTTCTGAGGCAGTCGAAACACTCAGACATCATCACACTAGCGGGCGATTTTAATGCTCCGGATGAGAAGCGGCTAGGAGGTATGTTTGGTGTTCGGGCACAACGCACTGAGAGTGGCGAAAGACCACTACAACTGTGCGCATCCCACGGTCTGTATATCTCGAACACCACATTCCAACACAGGAAGGAGCACTGTGTTACTTGGATACCTCCGTGTGCTTCTCAGCCGTGGACACAGTTGGATCATATAGCAGTTAGTTGCGGGTGGCGCCACTTTGTTAAGGCTATCGTGCCTATTGGAGCAACCACCTGAACTCGGACCATGCCGTTGTGCGTGCCCGTTTCGTTTTGTCATTTGCCCAGAGGACTCACGCTCATAAATTCAAGATGCTTAGCTGGCATTCGACCGATGAGGATGTAAAGAGCGCTTACCAAAAGGCGTTGATGAAGAAGTTGCCCAGTTCGAGTCAGATGGAGGATCCTAACGAACATTGGGAACAAATCGCCGGAGCTATGAAAGCGTGCTGTGAACAGACATGTTCCGAAGGAGCTGTTCAGTTTCGAAAGAACTGGATTTCTGTCAGGTCAATAAATTTTATGAACGAGCGTCGCCCTACCCCATCTGGTTCTGAATATGAAAACGACCGTCGAGAACTTAAACGCAAGCTGACTAAAAGCTTGCGCAAAGACCGTGAACACCACTTGGTCCAACAATCAAAAAAGATGGAAAGAGCCTTTTTATCAGGGGAAAGTAGAAGGCTTATTTCCCTGATCCGTGGTTGAACTGAACGTCAAGTCGGTGTAAGTGAGATCATATGTGAAAAAGATGGTTCACTTATCGCCAGCCAGTCGCGTCGATTTGACAGATGGGCTGAACATTTCGAAGAATGGGTCAGTTGGCTTCAACCAGATCATGTGGACGAGGGGTCTCGATTGGTCAGCTACTGCATTCCAGACGGTCCTCCGTTGGAAGCAGAAGTGGTCCTGTAGCTCAAGTTATTGAAGCGTGATAACGCCTGTGTGCGTCCGATTTTGCTGTATGGTTCGGAAACGCGGCCTGTTCACAAGAAAGATATCGACAGGTTTACTGTGGCTGACCATCGTCGTCTCCGCCAATTGGCCCACATTAAGTGGACAGATCGCGTGAGCAATGTGGCAGTTTGCCGGCGTGTATTCCAGAACGCGCGGGCTCCGCGATCAATTGATCGTCTAATTACGTTGCACAACTTTTGATGGCTGGGTCACGTGCTCCGTATGCCAGCTGAGCGTTTACCGTACCGGGCATTATATACTGAGGCCACCAACAGTTGAGTAAAACCGCTTGGCGGTCAAGCAACAACGTGGTCACGAAGTATGAAGACCTTGACAGCTCAACTAAGCGTGATAAAACTCCTGGACCAGACCTCCTCTCTCTCTTTTCAAGGATGATGGAGTGAAGTTGCTATCAGAACGGACAAAAATCCTCCAGGCGATCTGGGAGACTGAAGGGGTACCTCGTGATTGGTGCTCATCAAAAGCCATTCTTGTTCTCAACAAAGAGGCCCGAAGTGTATGTGACAACCACAAAGCCATCAGTTTGGTGTCTGTTGCATACAAGTTACTCATTCGCCTCATTTTACGTCGGCTCACTAAGCGCAGAGGAAGTCAGATACGCAAAGAACAAGCAGGATTCAGATGTGGTCGAAAGTGTGTTGATCACATTTTTACTTTACGACGGATCTTTGAACATCAGCGTTAATATATGCAGCCGACGGTCGTGGTCTTTTTGGACCTGGGGGCTGCTTTCGATTTAGCTGCTTGTAGCTATCTGCCAACCGGCCGATTATGCTCTCTTTACTTTCGCATGGTAGGTGATCGTAGAGATTTGTTTGGTGGACTTTGCGCTACCCCATCCACTTCCATGTGCAACGTTCGAGGCACGCCTTGATCGTTCGGTGGTCGGAAGACTGAGGTATTACGGCGAGCAGATATGAACGCGATTGCAGCTCTGTTGATGCAGAATCAATCCCGCCGGCTAGCTTACGTCTGCTGAACGGGCAAAGACCCTGTTCTGAAGCAGCTGCGTTATGGACAAGGGAAGTCGTTCAAGGGAAGTCTTGGTGATCAGAAGCGGCGATACCAGGATGTTGTGTAGATATAACTTTCACGTTGCAACACTGACTGTAGATTTTGGGATTGACTGACTTTCAACAGGAGAGCCTGCGGTAATAATAATCGTATATTTCTCGACTCACTTGTGAGAAACACGCTCGGGAAAGCGTGATCAACGTACAAATTTTTAAGCACATACATATTTGAACACCAAAATTGTAAATTGTACAACAAGTCAGCTGTGTGAATAGAGTGACAAAACAGACATTATATGAGGAGGAAGAAAAATTTTAGATACATACTTCTGAGACGACAATACTTAGAATCTACAAAACTTGATAGAGTGGTTGAGTTGTTACATCAATTGGTACTCCACAGGGTGATCGCTGGCCTAATGCTCTAGGACATGCCAAAAAAGAGGTGCTTTGAGGATGGTGGGGAAGTACTGTCAAAGAATTTGATTATTATACCATGTAGATAATCCCGGGAAAATGTGTAGAAATTTGTAACTGATGGGGGAGATGGGGACGCACATACTTTTGCGGTGGAACGGATGGACCTCTCGAACGAACTTGATTCTTCGTTCAAATTGCGGAGAATCTTCAGAATCTCGCGATGTGCCCAACCATTACGTGATTTTGAGTGTCCGGGCAGGGTTGAATGTTTTCTCGCGTGAGATATATCGGTGGAACCAAGAATGGAAAGCGAAATCACGCGATACACTGGAGAACGCAAAATTGACTATGTGAACTATGACGAACAGTGGAACATGTGATATATTTTGGCGTAACCTTTTATGTGACGTTAATAGCGTTGTGTTGCTCGATGAAATATATACCTTATGTGAACAGCTGTTATCAGATAACGCTAGAAGAGATCGATTGTCAGCTTTCCCTATAAAACGATTACTACGATTTGGATGAGCGTCTGCAATTACAGCCAGCAGTCGTGGTGTGGCCGAAAACGAAAGCACGCGGTACTCACGGGAAGTGTCAGTGCCACAGTCCGTAGTGACGTGACTAGGTGTTTCTAGGTATGCGTCATCTGCTCGGAATTAGTAGGCCGAAAAACGACGGGTACATTGGGCTCGGATTGGTCGTATCAGTGTATGCATTTTACTTCCGATAATGGCTACATTGGCCGAGGCCGTGGCTGTGTGATAAATAGTCCACTCCGCTATTTAGGGACTTGGTTGTCTGCTGTCTTCCAGTCATTCCTTTCTTCAGCTTTGTTGGTGAGTTATATGATGCGTGGTCTATGCGTTTTTTCTGGGTACAGTACCAACTTGGTCTTTCATTCTTGCGTTCTCCAGAATGCATTAACATGCGATGCCACACCGAAATGCGTTATGCAGTAAACTTTACATATATTTCTTCTCAGTGTGGACTTTTTTATCGCAGTATCTGTCTATGTATTTTCCGAGAGATGAGAGTTTTTCATACTAGCTAGTCGACTGGTTAACCAGCACTGGCCGGCCGGACACAAAGACCCCACTTGCATAGTTACTGGTGTTGTACCTTCGGGTTTACACTGGATTTGTGGTGTGTGCCTAGAACGGCAGATAGTGTAGCGCAACCATTTGTGGCGATGGTTAAGCGCAGGCGTCCCTTGGTTTCAGTCGCTGTGGCAGGCTAACCCGATTCGAATGTCGCCAGCCATGAAGCAAACAAATTGAGCAGTGGATCACCCACACTGAAAGCTGCTATTTTCATCAAAGGACATTCATGAGACACACGATTGAAATACTTCTCCATGTCCAGCAGTAGGCTGATAATCGCATCTCCTGAATCAAGGGATGTTGCAACATGGTTAAGAAATTCCAACAGGAACGATTGCTGAGGATTACAGGATTTTTCTACCGCAGACGGATGGAACCAGACTTTAGGGAAAGTGTATAAATATTAAACAAAATTACAGGAGTCTCTTCGCTTTCGTGTTTGAGAGCAACAGAGTGGATGCCATCGAGACCAGGAAAATAAGAAATTTAATAGCAACTGAGTGAGAACGTATGGCCACTGCATTAGCAGGATCATGGCACAGGAACGTACCTGTATTTACAGGAAGAAGTGAAGACGGCATAATTTCTTCAGCGTTGAAGGAAGCAGCGAACTATGAATCAAAGACCTCACATATCATAATGGGATCATCCACGGCAGTTTTGCCCAGTAGTGTTACCAGGGTCCTCCATATGGTTCCTGCCTCTCAACAAATGCAGCAGCAATAGCAACAAATTAACGACTTCGTGCTCTTCTCTACACCGTTTAGCGCATGTTTTCCCCACCTATATGGAGTATTTTTGTTCTATAATCTACAGCGCTGAACATTTTATGAAAATTTTCCTTGTGATGGTTGAGTACAACGGTGAAAAATAACAACGAACACAGCTTGAAGACATCACGAGTCCGTTGACTTATGAGTAACGAAAAAGATGATTAGAATTTGGTGGAGCCCAGGTCCATCCATTTGCAGTGTTCAAAGACGAGCTGATAATAGGTAGCCTGAGAAAATGCAGTTGCGCCTCAACTGGATATCGATGACAACAAAATGGGCGGATGCGACAGAAAATTACTAGAAATACCTGTCGTTAAAATGAGATCTAAAGTGTGATTTCGTCTGATAGTTGCTAAGACATACCGGCGCCATCCACCTACCTGGACAGTTGCGGGAAACTCAGCTTGATTTGTAGGAACTGTGAAAGAAGTCAGAAATATGTTTGGCGTGTTGAAATAATCGCCAGTATTTTGCACTGTGAAGGCAAGAGCGACACATAATTCAATCCACTGGGGGGTTAGTCATATAATCATAAGTGGCGTTAGATGGCCTATGTACGCAATTCGAAGAGTAATCCACTGTATCCCATTGTCACTAACAGTCTCAAGGGGTCGTCAGTCATATCGTGACACGGCTCATTGAGTATGGTCACAGAGCATTTCTCCATTAGGTAGATTAAACATCCCGCTTCACGTCCTGCACCGCACTTTTCACGAAACAGATGATAACCTATAACATTTAGCTGTGTGCTTGAAGTCTCAAGGGAGTATGTGTGGTAGCGAGATGTAAAATTGTGCACCACACTGACCAGTAAGCCTGCATCAAAAAGCAACAAACCAACATCATTCCTCTTATTCTTCGCCAACTTCGGACCCTCAAAGATGTCTAAAACAGGAGGATCTTTGTGATTCAGAGACTCAGGTGATGTCACTTGGTCTGTTTCCGTATATTGTTTTGTGTCGCCGCCACACAACCCCAATCGAATTGTATACATTGCAGTATGGTGGACAGGTTTGACATTTGATGGATCTTGGTGATACAGTGGAGCGCGACATTCATTCATACGCCACCACATGCGCACCAAGGGTGGAATCAGCCATATATCAGTGCCATTTGCGACCATTTTTGTGAACAATATTTTGCGACCAATATCTACCTGAAATCCTGCAGGAAGACAAAGGACTTGTGAAATTCGTAACGACACGAAAGCGTTGTCATGCATGGTTTACTCCTGAATATGTCAACATTATTTTGAATACAATACCTACATCACGTGAGCGTAAGCTTACATTTCACCAATTTCTTCGACACGCCACAAATTGGAGTGTTTTCGGGTCGGATGATCATGTTTTCCATTTTGATAATTGTAATGACTTTATTTGCGAAACGTGAAGTGGGCTAACGCATAAAATAAATCGTTTTCGCGAAAACTAAAAAGTTTTTACTACCACCCTAGCGCCTTTGGCACTTGTTCGATGTATTCCAATTTTATCATCAATGCTGCTGACGTACATTTGGTAAACTGTAGTTACTTCGTCCACAAACTTGACTTCACTTTCTTTGAAGTGCTTGAAAACAAGGATTCGCGTTCAACCCACCGTTTCCGCCCTCGAACAACCTTCGAACTTGAGTTTCTCGGAAAACGTGTTTACCCATCAATTTGTGTACCGCCAATTCTTCCGGGGTTGTTCATGTTCTTGGAAACCCCGACCAACCCTCTCATTAATTCGTTCGATCGCTTCAGCCAAATTGAACGGTACTTGACTTAATATCTTGCGGAGCCTACTGCCTGCGCTTTGATATTATCAGGTCCTTTTCCAAATATGTCATTTTTTGGCACATGGAGTTTGAAAATTGACACGCCGGATAAGACGAAGAGGTGTTCTGAGCACTGTTTGAAGTTAGGTATATTTTTACGGGTTGCAGTTGCCCACTTAGTTTTGTTCTGAGTGCGGATATTTTTTGCTAAAGGAACGTTTCCGGTGCAGCACTTCAGAAGCTCCATATGCAGTCAAGGTCAACTGTTTAATTCTTGGTTTGTAGATTGGGTTATTTCGGCAGGAGGGTCGCCAAACCAACGGTGGACACATTGTCTACACTTAAATTAAACATGAGCGCAAGTTTCACATCAGGACGCCGTAGCTAGAGAGGATCGTCTGCAAACATCTGGTGAAGTTCTGTTTGGTTCAGGGAAGATCACTAGCTGAATAAACCCTTCGTGACTTCAGGTTGAAGAATTTCCAGAACTAGCCTACCAGCCTTGCGCAGGCTGCTGCATGTAAACATGCAGTACAAAAACTAAGGTCGTATGCACAATTTACAAATATGGGACCGAGCAGCAAGAAGAATTACCGTGTGTTTTATGCAGCTTACCGTCCGTCTAATTAAGGCTGAATGGAGAGATATGTTCAGCGAAACTGAGTGAGCTTGAACAACTTATACCCACGTCGCGCACAGGAATGGTACTTATACCAAGGCAGTCAGGCTTTGTGGAGCTTTTTGGCGTATGACGTCGATGCACACGGTCAAAATCCTTCTGCGTGTCCAACAGTGTAGCAATATTTGCATCACCAAGACCAGTGTATTTCGCAGCACTACCTAGAAGTCCCAAGCGGCATGTCATGCGAGACGTTCGTCCGGGTACCTACGATGGGCGTAGTTTTTAAGGTACTGTGGTGGTGAGAACCCAATCATACGACATTTTACTATCCCCTTGAACTCTCTCGAGCATGTCGGGGCACGGTTAGCGGTGCGATATGTGCCGACATTCTGTAGAGATCCACTGTAGTGGCGGGGTTCAATTCTGAAGACAGCAAGGTAGATTTCGTCAGGACCAGCGAGACAAAAGATGTTGATGACAACTGGCCATGATCGTAGTCCACAGCGTGCACAGAAATGAGGTTTAGAAAGACAGTTGCGTTCACAGGGAGAAATTGAACCAGCGTCTCCCTCAGTGTTCATGGAAGCGGTAAACTGTCAAGTGAAAACTCTACAGACTTTGACAAAGTCGCCGAAGATAATTTCACCCTTTGGAATTAATGCCGATATAATAGGATTCCTTTTAAGGTTCCCGCGTCTCATCAACCGCTTTCGCTGCATGCTGCTCTCTCTACTTGTTTCCCTCGATTAGGTAAAGGAAGTTTGGTTGTATTTGCATAATAAGATGGAAGCTGATGTTTTCGGTGTTGTGACATAATACTCATGGGCTTACTTTGCCCCTCTGAAGTGAGAATGCCGCATTTGCCGAACATATTGCAGTGTTTCGACTGTTCCCTGGCTATGCTGTCCACGCAAGGCCCGAAGCGCTCGTTACATAATTCGAGTGTCACATTAGGATCGCTGGTCAGAAAAATACGCTCTGATTCAGAGACCTAGGTAGAGTGGAGAGCATTTTAGTCAGCGAATCTTGTTCGACGATTATGTATGACGACTGAACTTTCACAGGATTTTAGGTTAAGCTCAAATTTGGCTACTCGGTGTTCACTTCCCGAACATTTCTTCACAGTGAACACAACAGCGGAGGGAATACCTATCGTGAAATGGAGACCTAACACTTGGTCCGGTCCGGTAGGTGCTACACTATGTTGACGCTACTTATTCATTTGGATACATGCCAGAAATTCTGTTCGGCATGAAAGGGCCGTGAAAGAGGTCCAACAGAGGTTGGACATGTTACAGTGTCCACCAATTAGTCTGTGATGCATACCCAGGTGTTCACTGAAGATTAAAGTTCACACCGAGTTACGCGTACTCTAGCGGTTCATTTGGTACTCTACTCAATACTCAACCACATGACCTATTTGTTTTCATTTGGTATAAAAGGTGAACTGTAAATGTTCTGTTTGCAATGCTGACGGGACAAGTGAGGTAACATTATACATATATTTTGTCTTGTTTATTCATGACACGTTTTTGCTGTTGATACTGGCCGTCAAGAATGAGTTATGCTGCGGATTGTTTTGCACATGGCACTGCTTAACAATTAGTATTTAGGGACCGTCGGTAGAAGTCATCTTCTGGATTCAACTATCATTATTTCTGTACGCGTAGCTGGTGGACGGTTTGACCTAAAGTCATCATGAATGATTCTTTTTTCGTCCACTCCCACTTGTCTCTACTCTTAATGGAGCGCATTGGTTCACTTTAGTGGTGGTGAATCCAGCTGTTACTCACATGGCTCGGAAAAATCCACCTGCCTCTGCAGCGACGTTGGGCACGCACATGACAATCGACACCCCGTTCATTATCCAAGATGTCATCCGAATGGACAAAACTATATGACCGGCACCCGCCTGGCTTTCCGCTTCGTCATACGGTAGAATAACAGGCTTCGTGGTTACAATTTCAGCGCCACCGTTTGCTCTTCCTCCGAGATAAAACGTTTTTCTTTGACATGCATGACCAACTTACTTTGCCCACGCCCTAGTTTGGAAATACTCAGTGAAACCCCGTCTTCTGGCCTTCAGTGCTCAAACCAGGCGACCCAGGTAGATGGCTCAGTCTGGACAACCTCAGCTGACATCGCTTTATCTGATTGGGTGAACACTGTCTCCCATGGCGAGCATTGGGCAGTTAGACACGACCATGGTGACGGCCTGAATAATTTTACGGGGACTTCCAAATCGTTGCTTCACTATCCAAATTGCCCGAATAAATCCTGGTTCGCTGTTTGATAGCCCGACACACATGGTAATGAATTAGTTAAGATGATTTTAGTTTTTTCAGCCTGCTGGTCACGTTAGACTCAAGATTTTTGTGGAGCTATGAAATTTTGAGTACCACTCTTCAGGGAGTTCTAACCCGAGTTATGGCTGGCCTACACTGCTGGCCAATTTGCGAATACACCCTTTCATAAAACCCTCTTGAAACCCATAAACGTGAGAGATATGTGAAGGGTTCAACAGGAGAACGCTCACGTTTGCCCCCGGATGATCCCACACTATCACTAAGCACACACCTTCCTTTTTACCTCTAACAGAAATCCATCTGTGACCTCATAGAATTCATCTCTCCTTCCTTTGGCCGCCTATCTTCTTCACCAAATTTCAGTCATGTGAACACCGAGTTATGGGGCAAGGTTGAGGAGTTTGAATACACGCTCCGTCTTCGGCGATGAGGCTGCTATCGTCCTTACAGTTAACCCCGGGCACTATTCTATCCCCAAGTATCCTAAAGCCATACGAAACAGCGGAAAAATCGCCAATCCCAGGCACTTCCCGGTACAGCTTCAGAATAATAAAGCATGGAAAAATAATGAACTCAGGTGAGGTTAGTCAAGGCACTTGACGATGTTTTGATGCCATCAAAAACATGTAACCTTGTGATCAGTGTTCAATTACTTGGGATGGGGTCTGGACTATCCTGCGCAAACAGAGGCACAGAAAAGAAGGCAAACGATGACGTTGTCCTCGGGACATCTTCAGGTGAACGGAAGCCGGGAGAATGCATCAGCGCACCATATATGTCAAGGTCTTGTCGGCCAGTGTTTATAATTACTAACCGGTAACCTTCAGTCATTCGCCGAATAGATTTGTTCTCTACGAAAATAGGGTGGTCGAACACCGTTATTCTCGAACGTGCAGTGGTTTTTGTGTAATAGTCAGTACACTCAACACGTCCGTCGATAAGCTAGACCTAGAATAACCATGTGTGTGATGCAGCGAGCGTCTATAGACCCTACATCCACTAAGCAACCGCTTACCACTCAAAAGGGAAAACTGTCATAAGGGCGAGTTTCTTATTATCGAGGTGCCGAGGTGCGAGGAAGCTATTGCGAACTAAATGGGAGACGCCGAACCTCGATATTGAGTCCATCGAATATACAAGTCCCGAGATTAACGTCTCACGTGAATACGACCAAATGCAACAGTCCCGTAACTGCGGGGTGATCAAGCGCAAAGTGAAGTCAGGGCACATACAAACAAAGGCCCAGTAGTGGAAAATGAGGGAGAAAAAATTATGCACTGACCAGTCCTCATGCGTAGACGATACCAAGATTAGGTAATATATCAGGATTGACGTTCATGTGAGAAATACTTTTACACGGGCGGAACCTGAAAGGTGGTGTCAAGTTTCGGAGAGCCGGTTCCCTCCCATGTCCGGAAAAACCTGGTTTGCAAGGCTTTTTAATGTGCCAAATGACCTTGAAACCAAATTTTATCATTTCTTGACGCAGGAGTACGTTAGTGGCAGGTGTACCTGTAAGCTTAGGGACTTTCCTAACGATAACAAACGTCATGTTCTTTTTCAGGCTATACCTGTCTGAGGACGATATCTTTGAAAGCGGACCTTATAACATCTGACGGAAAACCCTCTGTGTTGCGTAATGTTACGTCACGCACCCATCGAACTATTCAAAATTAACGACATCAGAATAGACGTTTTGCTTACGGACTTGCTCAAGAACAAGAAAACATGTGTATAGTCACCACGCGTAGGTGTCAATAAACACATGCCCGTCAGTGATAGCCCAATCATCATTGTACGGCCTTACTCACTTCTTAGAGTTTGCGTGTGTGCTGTAAACCATCATGCAAAAGCTGAACATGCTAAAATAGTTTGGAAAATCGAAAATCAAACTTTTCCTCTCAAGACTACATAATTACTTGACGTCGCAACTCTTTCTTTTCTCCCCCTGGTAGACGACCTAGCAACCTGTCGGTATTGTCGAACATTCTTTGCATTCAATACACCGGTGTACAGAGATAATCGATATTTAGATACGCCAGTAATCGCATTCTAGGGAGAGTTGATAATCGAACTCTTCCAGCGTTATCTAATTAGAGCTGTCCGCATATGGCGTATATTTCATCAACCAACACAGTGCTGATAACGTCACATAAAAGGTAAATCCAGGATATCACATGTTCCATGTTAGTCATAGGTCAAAAGATCAGTGTCGTCAAATCTCCTTCGAAGTCCCCAAAATTCTAAACTCCTCGCGACGTGAGATTTGCCTTCCAGTACCACCGCGTCTGTTCACATTACCTTACATATGTAAACTTACTACAAACCACTAGCATCAATGTTAGTGGGCCGGCATAAGTATCGCAGTTACGCTCGTAGCCGTATAATGAATCCGCATCTTCTCTACTGCTGTAGGTTACATTCACCAGGATAACAATGTTGAGCTATTACCGTTAGGAACGCCGCTTAACCAGTCTAACGCTTGGTTGAATTCTGAAGGTCGACTGGAATTTTCCGTCGACGCACTGTTCCACTCTGGCGGCTGCTGTGCGGTTGGACTCAAGGTGCTCTCACGTCCAGCTCCCTAGCACTCCTTAATTGTCACGTTGAAGTCTGTTGTGAACGGTGAGTAGATCAACAAATAGTTTGTTTGCAGATTCATCGTTTTCTCCCTGCGACTTCCGATTTACGGTAGCATATCCAACCCATTTGAGACCCGCATGCTTAAGTCCTAGATGCACTACAAACGCATAAGGCGGTACTACATGTCCAGTCGTACGCCTGTATGTATGTATATGCATGCATGTACCATTTATAGATATATATGAAATTGTGTGTACTTATATATGTATCTAGATGTCGAGGTGTACTTATAAATAAGCACACGTATATGTATTTACATGTGTATACTTATATGTAAATGTATATAGATATGCATGTGTACATATACACATACACACGTATGCATACACATATATACATATATATATATATATATATCATTAATACATATGCTCGCCGATATTTGCCGTACACATTAATACACACATTTTTGTGCACATGTATACATATACATATGTATACATGGTAACAATAGTAATGTGTGTTTCTCAACGCACATGTGGGACGCACGTTGGGTTATGCACGATCACTGCAGATAATTACGAGCAGTACAAAACGAAAAACTAAACAGAAGCACCAACGTGAGACCTCCTACCCAAACCGACGTGAGCAAAAAGAAAATGATTGTAGTTTATGAAACTTTGACGCACGCAACAGGAAACCAGATGACTTGCTCGCTTCACAAATTCGGTAAAATAATGGGGTGTTACATTAATTTGCCCTCTACAAGGTTGTGTGGGGTCGATTTTTCAAATAATTCAAGGTCACTCCAAGAAGATTGTCCTGTAACGCGCAACCGAAACCAGCGAGCGCGCACGAATTGAATTTGGGTTGTGTAGCGGGGCGTGCTGCTGTGTTGTCGGTGCCGTCTTAGCTTTCGTTTGTGTAAGTCGTGTGCATGGCTTACTGGGCCTCCGGCTCATGTTTGTTCGTATTGTTTCTCTTTTCAGAACTGTTGCTCGAACCCCTACTTCGGAAGAGCGCTGTCCCCTGGTGCGCCCACGCTGCCCGAAGGTTGGTCCGCGAAGTCACGGGCATCCAGAGTAGAGTCGGCTGGCCGGCATGTTACAGTCCAAATGCTCCTTCTGAATGTCTCATCATTGCGAGATATAACTGGCGACCGGAGAGCGTTAAAATAAAATAGGTATATATGTATGCATAAACGCGTATCCACAAGTGTAAACGAATTAGGCACACATTTAAAAATTAATGCATACAATGCAAGTATACGTGAAACAACACATGATCACATGTGTTCGCAAACATTTTCCCATGTTTTACGTAGTAGTAATTTATATAATTATGTATATCTATTATGCAATCACGTGTATATACAGTATTGTTAATACTAACGGTATATTTCTCGACTCATTTGTGAGAAACACGCTCGGGAAAGCGTGATCAATGTACAAATTTTTAAGCACATACATATTTGAACACAAAAATTGTAAATTGTACAACAAGTCAGCTGTGTGAATAGAGTGACAAAACAGACATTATATGAGGAGGAAGAAAAATTTTAGATACATACTTCTGAGACGACAATACTTAGAATCTACAAAACTTGATAGAGTGGTTGAGTTGTTACATCAATTGGTACTCCACAGGGTGATCGCTGGCCTAATGCTCTAGGTCATGCCACAAAAGAGGTGCTTTGAGGATGGTGGGAATGTACTGTCAAAGAAAATGTGCAGAAATTTGTAAATGATGGGGGAGATGAGGACGCATATACTTTTGCGGTGGAACGGATGGACCTCTCGAACGGACTTCATTCTTCGCTCAAATTGCGGAGAACTTTCAGAATCCCGCGATGTGCCCAACCATCACGTGATTTTGAATGTCCGGGGAGGGTTAAATGTTTTCTCGCGTGAGATATATCAGTGGAACCAAGAATGGACAGCGAAATCACGCGATAAACTGGAGAACGCATACTGATGTAGTGTTAGATCCTGAATTCGTACGCCCAGAGTTTACCCAACCTTATGCTACCGTAAATCGGAAGTCGCAGGGAGAAAACGATGAATCTGCAAACAAACTATTTGTTGATCTACTCACCGTTCACAACAGACTTCAACGTGACAATTAAGGAGTGCTAGGGAGCTGGACGTGAGAGCACCTTGAGTCCAACCGCACAGCAGCCGCCAGAGTGGAACAGTGCGTCGACGGAAAATTCCAGTCGACCTTCAGAATTCAACCAAGCGTTAGACTGGTTAAGCGGCGTTCCTAACGGTAATAGCTCAACATTGTTATCCTGGTGAATGTAACCTACAGCAGTAGAGAAGATGCGGATTCATTATACGGCTACGAGCGTAACTGCGATACTTATGCCGGCCCACTAACATTGATGCTAGTGGTTTGTAGTAAGTTTACATATGTAAGGTAATGTGAACAGACGCGGTGGTACTGGAAGGCAAATCTCACGTCGCGAGGAGTTTAGAATTTTGGGGACGTCGAATGTGATCTCACGAAATCAGCTCCCCATAGAAAGTTGACTAATATAGGAGGCCTCTTACTTGTGACTGTTATTTCTGGGCAACAGCTGCTTTCTTGCTGGCCAGCCGCGCGCGAGCCACCCAACCTGAAAACGCCTTCTAAGGACGTGACAGAGGCGTGATTTCCTCACTGCGCAGGCACAAAGTGCTACGACGTTCAAGGTTTTCTCCTCGGGCCCAGCAACTGTTGCTATGCATCTGATCAGACCTAGGAATAAGGAAAGGCGAAATACCTGAACGTTAGAGAAAATGGCAAATACCCACCGTAACGCGTGTCCTGCAGCGTTTGAGTATATTTACAGCTATGTGCAGGTAACATTCGTGTAAAGCGAGTCGGGAAATCGTGCCTAAGTAAAACTGTTAGTTGCTGGTCGACAGGAGCATGGAATACACATGATGATTTATCAACTGTACACTAAATGCTAAACAGAAAAAGCAAACTACTCCAGAAAGCTCGCGGGAAAATGGACGCGCCTCCCTGAACGAGTTGTAGGTTGAGGAGGGATTTCGTCAGGAATAGATGCGGAAGGCAACGCTGGGGCTAAATCAGAGATTGGAGAAGATGGAGACGGTTCAGGTGATGTTTGTGTTGTCGAACCGGGGGATGAGTCAGTGAAAGCAGATTTAAGGCGGTCAACAAAGGCGGTGAGGTGCTGGCCGAAACTGTCAATCACACAGGTTTTTGCGGACCGTTTAATGACACGAAAAGGTCCTTCATACGGTTGTTGCAGTGGCTTCTTAACACAGTCTGTTCGCAGAAACAGGAACTCACAATTGCTGAGTTCTTTGGAAACGTGAGACGAAGATTTTTGAATACGTGTAGCACTCGGTTGTAGTGATCGCATGTATTTGGCTAGTCGGTTGGCGTAGTCGTGAGTGCCGACAGCAGTTTTGCTTGACGATTGAAAGAAATCAGCCGAAAGGCTTAAAGGACGACCATAGACAAATGACGCTGGGGTCGTGCTGTCATTCTTGACACAAATGCGAATACCGAGTGGAACTAGAAGTGAAGTTTCTGTCCAATCCATCCGCTTGTGAGCACGCAATGAAGCTTTGAGCTGACGATCGAAACGCTCTACGAGTCCATTCGCTTGTGGGTGATATGCTGTGGCGCGCGCTCGATGCACGCCTAACAGCTTGGTCAGTTGTGAAAATAAAGTTGATTCGACCTGCGTACCGCGGTCAGTTGTAATAGTCGACGGACAACCATAACGTGCAACCCAATGCTCGACGAAAGCGCGAGCCAAAGACACTGTTGATGTGTCCGACAACGGCATGGCTTCTGGCCAACGAGTGAACCGGTCGATACACGTGAGCAGGTGGGTGTAGCTTCTCGAAGGTGGAGGTAGCCCGACGAGGTCCAGGTGGACATGTTCGAAACGATCGTCGGGAGTTGGAAAATTTTCCAAGGGGTTGCTCGTGTGTCGGTTGACCTTGGAACGTTGACATGCAGGACAGCAACGGGCCCAATGGCGTACGTCCCGATTCATGTTAGGCCAGACGAATCGATCCTCGACCAGTCTTGGTGATGCGCGTATCCCTGGATGTGACAGGGTATGCAACGCTTCGAAAACTGCTTTCCGTAACGAATGTGGCACGACTGGCCTTGGGTATCCCAGCGTATTGTCACATATAATGGTACCGGGCGAAGACATCAATGGAACTGTGACAAGGCGTAAGTTCGTGCGTTTCAGATCATCCGTAAACGTGTAATCGAACTGTTGTTGTGCTGCAATGTTGTGATGTGATATCAAGCCGGTGGTTGTAAACACGTTGTACATTCGTGACAGAGTGTCTGCAGCGACGTTTGCGGCCCCGGAGACATGGCGTATGTCCGTAGAAAACTGGGCTATATAGTCTAGCTGTCGAGCTTCTCGAGGTGAATGTTTATCGGAGTAATTCCGCAGAGCGTACACGAGAGGTTTGTGATCCGTAAAAATCGCGGCCCTCGAGTGCGTGGCGAAAGTGACGCACAGCCCTATACACGGCTAAGAGTACACTACCGAAGGTGCTGTATCGCATTTCGGTATCGCTGAGACGTTGAGAAAAAATTGCGATCGGTTGCCACGTCTCGCGAACTGCTTGTTGTAGCACTGCACCTATGGCTGTGTCTGATGCATCCACAGCGATACTAATTGGTGCGTCCGGTTGTTGGAAATGCAACATGACTGAAGAGGCGAGTGCTTGCTTGATATTGGCGAAAGGCGTGCAGGCTTCTAGGGTTAGATGCAAAGTTCGTTTATTACCCCGAAGTAAATCAGTCAAAGGTTGCATAAGCTTGGCGCAGTTGGGAATAAATCGACGGTAATAATTCATGAGTCCATTTAAGCGGCGAAGCTT
Source organism: Paragonimus westermani (assembly GCA_008508345.1). Taxonomy (NCBI): domain Eukaryota; kingdom Metazoa; phylum Platyhelminthes; class Trematoda; order Plagiorchiida; family Troglotrematidae; genus Paragonimus; species Paragonimus westermani. The sequence continues at coordinate 105,878 of QNGE01001783.1, read as the reverse complement.
GAGAATTGTATCGGGAAGTTGGCACGATCAAATAGCCTCGACCTTGGAATCACGCGGTTTAATGCCATCTGCTGAGATGCTGTGGCTTAAAAAATTCAACGAGGTTTGACCAAGTTCGGACTTAGCTCCGTTGACGGTGAGGCCGTATGATGCAGACGTTGAAACAGCGTCCGTAGATTGGTTATTTGCTCTTCGGGGGAAGAGCCAGCCACGAGGATGTCGTCTATAATATGCATAAATGTCGTCTATAATACGCATGAATGAAGTCTAGTCCACGGGTGACTTCATTCATCAGAAGTTGGAACGTCTGTGCAGCGTTACAAAGATCGAAAGACATGCGCACAAATTCGAACAAACCGAATGGAGTGGTAATAGTCGTCTTGGGTATATCCTCTTGTGCTACCGGTGTCTGGTAATAGGCACGGACGAGGTCGATTTTGTTGAAGATGGTTCTACCAGCGAGGCTGGTAGTTAGATTGTGGACATGTAGTACAAGGTACCTATCTGGAACAGTAGCATTGTTCAGTCCAGGATAATCTCCGCAAGGACGCCAATCACCTTCTGTCTTCTTTGGCACCATGTGCAGAGGAGATGCCCATGGGCTCTCAGAGAGGTGGATTATTCCCTTATCTAGCAAGTGTTAAAATTCGGCACGAGCGATGCGCAGTTTGTCTGGCGCCAGCCTTCGCGGTCTCTGAAAAACTGGTGGACCTTTCGTTTTGATGTGGTGTACCACATCCGTAATGACGGCAGGTAACTCGTTAGGTGGACGGGTCAACCCCGTGAATTCACGCAATACCGCTCGATATCTATCGTCACCGCATGGTTCAGCAAGCAGTGGGCTGAGGGCAGTCGTCGAAAAAGTGGTCCCTATAGAAGATATACTCGTTAGGAGGATCTAGGAGCTTGTGGCGACCTGCGTCAACGACCAATCCAAAATGATTTAAGAAGTCCATGCCAAAAATGGCATCTGGTACATCCGCTATAATGAACACCCAACGAAAAACATGCCGCAGGCCACGTCCAACGTCAAGGAGCGTGTGTCAGAAGTGTGTATTGGGGTTCCATTGGCGGCACGGAGCTGGAAGGGCGTTAGTCGAGGCATGTCCTCTTTTCTAGATGGTACGACACTGACCTGGGCGCTGGTGTCCACTAGAAAACGCAACCTAGAACTCCCATCTTGTATAAAAAATAGGCGACCATCGGTAGGACTGCCAGCAACAGTTGTCGCCATTATTTGCTGGCACTTCCGTTTCTCGAGGCGGTTGAGAAGGTGCACGGCTTAAAGCATTTCCGTGCCTTGGTCCCAAACATGTGATGGTACCAGCACTACCCCGTTCTTGAACGCGACCTAGAACGGCTACGTCCTCTGGAAGCGGGGCGAGAGCGAGAAGCTTTAAGAGCTTGGATTTCTCCACAAAGTTCTTTCACTTTTGATATCAGTTCGGCGGGTATGCTTCCTGTGTCTGCCTCGACCTGATGCATCTTGCTGGGAAGGTGTTGGATGACTGAGTCGGCCGATTTTACCAAGTCATCCAAAGAACTCGTTGACATGAATGAAGAAATAATTGCCTGTACAAAATCGGGCAACCTCTGCATCCAAAGGTAACGCAGGAGTTTGTCGTCAATCCTGTGATTTTGTCCCACCTGTTTTAACTGTCGAAGCAGTTGAGATGGAGTAAGATCTCCTAGCTGCAGCTCGCTAAGGACCTCCTTAAGGCGCTTCTCTTCCGATACGACAGCACGTTCTAAGAATGCGTTCTTCAGTGAGTCGTAAGGGTTGCTCTCGGGTGGTCTACCCACTAAATCTCGGACATAGGGTGCGACGGACATTGGCAACGCGGTAGCCAAGTGTGCGAACTAGGCTGTCTGGCTAGTGATGCGTGCTAACTGGAATTGCAGCTCAAGCTGCGCTAGCCAGAACTCTGGGTCGTCCGGGACATAGTCGGGGACACGAAAGCTTAAGGCGTTTTCCTTCGCATCTATCTCGGCGAGCTCCGGTTTGCGGTCCGTGGTATCTGACTGCATCATTCAAATGTATACACAGGATTCTGGGAAAAAAATACAAACGCTCAGAAACTAGTGGAACCAGGGCAAGAAATTTAGTGCTATATAGGAATGAACATAAGTATGCAAACACGAGAGAAATAATTGAATCTAGCGTATACAAAGGGTGCAATATATGGTAAAAATCAGTATAAAAAAGCTTATGGAACGGGCTCACCAAATCGTAGTGCTAGATCCTGAATTCGTACGCCCAGAGTTTACCCAACCTTATGCTACCGTAAATCGGAAGTCGCAGGGAGAAAACGATGAATCTGCAAACAAACTATTTGTTGATCTACTCACCGTTCACAACAGACTTCAACGTGACAATTAAGGAGTGCTAGGGAGCTGGACGTGAGAGCACCTTGAGTCCAACCGCACAGCAGCCGCCAGAGTGGAACAGTGCGTCGACGGAAAATTCCAGTCGACCTTCAGAATTCAACCAAGCGTTAGACTGGTTAAGCGGCGTTCCTAACGGTAATAGCTCAACATTGTTATCCTGGTGAATGTAACCTACAGCAGTAGAGAAGATGCGGATTCATTATACGGCTACGAGCGTAACTGCGATACTTATGCCGGCCCACTAACATTGATGCTAGTGGTTTGTAGTAAGTTTACATATGTAAGGTAATGTGAACAGACGCGGTGGTACTGGAAGGCAAATCTCACGTCGCGAGGAGTTTAGAATTTTGGGGACGTCGAAGGTGATCTCACTAAACTTTATGCAGCATACCCGTTTTGCAGTTATCCAGAGATACATGTGCATGTGTATGCCTAAATGCTTATATGCATACACGTTTGTGAACATATGTATATGTGTTTCTAAGTATGAATATATGGACACATAATAAATGCATATATATATGTGTACGTATACACATGTGTATACAAGTGTACATATGTGTGTATTCAAAGGTATCTGGTGTTCATCCCTATATATATGTATATAATCACACTTGTATGCATATGGATTTGTGTCTATATATATATATATGTATATATATTTATATGCATGCATGCATACATATATGTTCACAAGCAGGTTTACTGGTATTACATGTCCATTAATTTAAGGACCCGAGAGACTGCCAGGGAAATAAAACCCAATCGCCCTCTTTGTATGTCCTCAGTGAACAATCGTTAACATTAAGTGAGCAGGGCTGATATTGAAAATTAAGTTGTGAATGACCCTGAAGAGGGCCGTCGGTTCATTTCGACATGTCCTGAGAAGGAGAGTGGGACTGTTCCCGTGTTCCTGTTGAGCGTGCGTTTGTGGACATCACAAGGGTTGCGCAATCGTCTCGCAGTCTACACAGGTGAAGTCAAAGTCAGACTGCCGGTAGGTGGCACAAGAGTGATGGCACCAACACAGGTACTAGAAACATTGGACCCACTTAACGTTATCCTTGTCCAAGTACACGAGATCCTCCCTCAGGTAGTGTATCTAGCAAAAGTCATTGTTTTCCGGTCTCAAGATTGTCTTCCGTAAAGCGCGCTTCCTCAGCTTCATTTTAATTCGCTTTACGCCATCCGTAATGACTCGCCTAATATGTGATGATTCTAAAGGTTCCTCTTTAACTTCTCTCTGTGGAAAACTGTCGTCAGCCCGTCGACTTTCAATTGCGCACTTTCTACGCCTTGTGGAAACAACTGAGGCACAAATGTTGATAAGGGCAGGCAAATGACTCATTTCAACGGACCCGCACACCGCCTTGCTAGTGAATGTGAGCCGTAGGGGGAAAATACTACGGGGGAGATATATGAGTTGGTTAACAAGCATTTTGTGATCCGTTTTCCTTGTGACCCTATCTTCGGAACAGAAAGGCAGTCTTACCAATTCTCGGATGGTCGTGTCTCTTCCATGGGCCACAAGTTATCCAACGGCCTCCTACCGCTTATCTGCATGGTCTCTCGTCCAAGGAGTGAACAGTGAAGTATAAAGTCGGGATATCGCGACAGCAACGCACTTGTAAACCGAAACGGTGCTCACACAACACAAATCAACAGAAATATCTTGGTATGTATCGTCTGCATTTCTGATTCTGTCCAAACGAGAATGTGCGACAGGGGGGCGTGCGTACTACTAGTTCCTGCATGTCATTAGGTGCGACCAAGGTGGGGGCAGTGGCAGTTAATGACTACCTATATTTCCTTGTTAACCTGTCTGTCGGTCTGCCGATTACGCGGAAAACCTGGACGGCATGGTTATCTAGCATCAGCTGTTGTGAAAAGAAGCGAAAATCGCATCTGACGCTTTCACTGATGACAACGTGAGACGTTCGTCGTTGGATGTATCGAACATTCCACATCCCTTTTTCATGAGCGACGGAGAAAGTGCCGAGATATGTCATTCATCGAATCAAAGCAGCAAAATACCCTGACACACCCAGTGTAAACCTCGCGGATCGTTCCCCACTGTGCAGGCGAACAATCAAAGACGAAGGTTCGGACTGCTGAAGTGCAGGGCAACATTTTTGACATACGTTCTGAAACTATCCTGTCAACGGTCGCCGTTTTGTTAGTCATCAGTGCATAGAAGAACGTCAAGGTTACACCAGTTTTATCTACTTACATGGCGTTCCGCATTATGAAGCCACCATACATTAACTAGTAAGTGGCGTCAGGAAAAATGTCGTCGACAGACTTAGGATAAAGTTGGAAGGCACCATCAGGAACGAAGAATAGAAACTACAAACGCTTATTATTCAACAACAAACAGTAGTATCCTTCTGTTTTCAAAGTGTGGTACAATTTAATGAGTTCGTTTCAAGAATCCGCCTTACTTTATCTGTTACAATTGTTGCATCAATCGCCCGAACACATCTTAACTCCGGGCCGATTGTTAACGTATCCTTCATTACACGTGTACATATAAATTTCTCCATCACTTCCGTGATATGTTGCTCATCTGCAACCGATAGACATCCAGTTCTGGGACATCTGCTCGGCCGTTTAACTAGGATTTCGTGTGAGCGCTCCACGTTGGTCTTCTTAACATGATATGCGCCACTACGATAGAGAACTAACCACGATGCTTTGCAGCCGTAATCGGTGTATCTAAGGTGCAATGCCAAACAAACTGTACAAATATACTACTGTTCGGCACTTACTGTCCGACATGTACAGTGTACGTGTATATTCACCACACTTCCGTGGTGTCTCTTGACACTCGCCTCAGTTTACGAACTAATGATAAAAAACTAATTTAGGTTTCCCGGTGAAATTTGTCCGGGTCCTTCAGGTATTTCCGGAAGTTCAGATATTTTCCTTTGAATATGTTCCAGAAAACGTTCTCGTTGTTCACCGCCATGCTGATTCGCCGTACAAAAGTGATTCACGTGTAACGAACCATTCAAACATCAACTGGTTGGGGGTGATGTTAGGTTCCGTGGAATGCGCGGTTTTTCATTCACGTGATTTGGGAAATTAACTTGAATCATTTTGCGGAAAATTACCGTAACACTCGCATCATCGCAATTTTCTACCTATTATAGCGTGAAAGGAAGCCGACTCTCCAGTTCTTGCAACAAAGTTTCTTAACCACTACCAAGAAGAATTCGAATTTTAGGGGAAATATAAACGAGAATGGAAAATCTTACAAGGAGCTTGGTCACTGTCTCATTATAAGACATAACAAATGCCGAACACTGAACACTCGCGGCTACTTTAACAGTTGTCATTGCTAACCCACCGATTGTTTTGATGACCTCACTGCCCGTTGAATAGTGGTCGTTTGCAAATTCGTTTTTGACTGCTTCACTTCGAGCTTTTTTCTCTGTTGGATAATTCAACTACCCAGCAACTTCACACTCAAGAGGACAGGGTACTTCCGATATAATTTTGCTAAGAATACCATCGTAAAGCTAGCTCCCCGCCTCTGATTTGTACGCCCACAGTTTCCCTAGCCTTATGTTAAGACTGATCGGAAGTCGAAACGAGAGAATGGCGAGTCTACAAGTAAGGATTAGTTACTGATTCACTCACTGTTCACCAGCAGACTTCACTGTGACAAGTAAGTGCGTTAGGGAGATGCACGTGAGAAGTACGGTAGCTGCCAAAGAGGACGAATGCCAGTCGATCTCCAGAATTCAAACAAGCATCAGACTGGTGTTCCCGTTTCTTGTGCTGATAGGCAACAGCTTCTCGCACTGCGACTGTGAGAATCCCGCTTTAGGCTTCGTCTGGCTGATATTCGTAAACATACGTTGTTCCACGGTGGCCGTGAGTAAGGTTGTGATACCCACACCAACACGCCCACTTTGATGCGTTTTGTAGTAAATTTACGTTCGCTAGTTTGTGTGGACAAGCACGGTGATACTAGTAGGGCAACTCACAGGTCGGAATAAGTTTAGGATTTTGAGATGTCGAAGGTGATCTCACTATGAATTCCAACCACTTTGATCACATATTCTGATCATTTTCGTGGACTTCAAATATATTCCTATTAACCCGACCGTCTATACTAAGGTCAGTGAAAATGTGGATTACACGACACTGAATGGGTTGTTCTTATTCGCTAGGAGCAATTCATCAGAGCTTACGTCGTTAAGGTAGCTGCAGCAACCGATTTTCTGACTGCAGTCTTTTGTTTGATAAGAAGTTGGTGGCCACGCCTCCAGCGTTCATTTATTCCTTTCTCGTTGGTGGTTCTCTTTACATTCGAAACCTTAATAATAGTGATTGCCAGCCTGTCTTGCAAACACTGGCACGACCGTTCGAACTAAGCAAGCGCTAAATCATTCCACACACGAACGCTAATCTGAACGCCCTAGTAAAATTTGATGTCGTTTACTTGTCGGGGCGTATTATATTGAAGTTTGTTCGTCTATACTTCCCAATGCTGGACCTTTGTTTGTGTGTGCCCTGACTTCACTTTGCGTTTGATCACCCCGCAGTTACGGGACTGTTGCATTTGGTCGTATTCACGTGAGACGTTAATCTCGGGACTTGTATATTCGATGGACTCAATATCGAGGTTCGGCGTCTCCCATTTAGTTCGCAATAGCTTCCTCGCACCTCGGCACCTCGATAATAAGAAACTCGCCCTTATGACAGTTTTCCCTTTTGAGTGGTAAGCGGTTGCTTAGTGGATGTAGGGTCTATAGACGCTCGCTGCATCACACACATGGTTATTCTAGGTCTAGCTTATCGACGGACGTGTTAAGTGAACTGAGCGTTCTCGGAGGAATTCTTAAATTTCTGAGATTAAAATAGACGTTCGAGTGACCGTTCTGTTCTATCACGATGGTGTCATGCTTCAAGGTCACTACAAGTTGACACTCGGAAGAGATATCCTGTTGGATTGTTCATGCTATAACAATCTGTCTGATAGAGATCGAATTCTCCTTCCCGTGATTATAACACAGAAAATCTAGATTTCTAAAATAACGCAAATGACCTGCTCATTGTTTCCGAGAAAAACCAAAAGGTGGGTACAATATACGATTTTGCTCCGTTCCAACAACGTTAATAACATGGAGCGATCTATAGATATTTTTGAACCGGAAATGCGAAGGTCATTTATTGAACCGAACCACCAATGAGCACGGCGGAATAAAGGTTGAAGAGGTAAAACAGTAGCGAATGTTAACTCTCCACCGTTCACTGCACTTCCGCTTATGTTGATTGAATCAAATCGCTTTTTAGGAGCAGGGGACGGTTCCGGACATGTGGACGGTCCGCATGGTATCAAACAGGACGATAAAAATGCAAACGAATCTCAACAAATTCGAGACGATGTGTTCGGGTAAGTTGCGCAGTTAAATGGCAATATATAATAATTGGCAAAATTCGAAATCTAGATAGGGACTGCCGGAGAGCAGTTTTCCACAAAATCTGGGTAACACGCAGTCATTTTTGTATCACACAACGTCCACTTTCCTTGAGTTTGTATCAGCTGTCATGTGTCACAGATATTCTCGGCAATTATGCCTCTCAAAAGCACTGGAAGTCACTGTCACAATTGTGAAATCTTCTAGAGAATAATGAGCTATGTATTTTAGGCGGCATAGGTTATGTCTGCCGAAGTCAGTTGAACAGTTTTAGGGAGGAATTCTGAATGCACAGTGTAAGTTCGTAAAGTGTGAGTTGGCTGATGCAACATGCCTAGCCGAATTTTGGAAATAATCTGCTGTAGTTGCTGACCCAACATTTAACGTTTCATTTTCGAGCTGCAGTACATTAATCCTGATCTGGAACTTTTAATTTTGCTTTACTTCCACATGTTTACGTCCACCACGTTCCCACCTCCCTTGTCTATACAGATTCCTCGCCCTTTTTTTCTTGTTGCAAGACTCCCAGTAGATAGCTGCAACAAAAGCTGCATAGACCTAAGTGAATGCATGACACGCCATCGGTGAGTAATTGTGGCCGCATCCCTTTCCTAACTTTAAAATTTGACTTTCTATCCTGGTTTACTGACGTGTGTAATTTTTATACCGTACTTTGACTTCTTAAGCAGCTTTACATAATATCAGATTATTTGAACCTATTGCCCTGTCTAAACAAATGGTAGCTAATACTGATCTGTTCCGCTGTGATTTGTGCACCGATGTAAGGAAACTTTCTGTCTTTCCTCGAATAACCGGAAAGCTGCAATTCCAAGAAGTTTCTTGTCGATAAGTCACTAACTTCGAGTTAGTTAGGCGTTTCAAGTTCTACAATGTGTTCAATATTTAATCTATTCGTATTTGTTTGCACAACCTGTCGACAGGGCACATCATAGTTAACAATGACTCCGATTACTGTTGGCCACCTTTTCGCCCACTGCGGATTTTTTTAAAATGCCACCCAAATGACTGTCATATTGTGTTTATTAACTGGAAAACTCGTTTGACAGTGTTTGTGTCTGAACCGTTGTCAAAGCAAGCACTTTTTGACGAAGGTGATCGCAGTTACCATGCACCCTGGAATCATCCAAACCATCTGCACCTACGCTGGTTAATGTAATCAGTGAATAGACTGGAAAAGGCTCACTTGGACTTCTTGTCGCGATTGCGTGTATTATTCACTGGGACTGCCGATATTTTGTCGGAAGTCTTCTGAATGCAGACTCCATTACTGCTCGACCAGGCCACTCCGGTCATTTGGCCGGTGGGGTTACGCAAGAAAAGATGCCACATCGATGTGACCTCGCTAATCGTTCGCACCAAGTGAGGTCTTTATCTGACAGTCTGAAATCCCACGTGGCTCACTGAGGCGAACGAAACAGGCTCCAAACCCAGATTATCTTTCAGGAATGCGTGCAAGTTCGAACCAACAACGGTTAACACGACAGAACTTTGCAATAGTGATATTCGGAGTACTTTCTAGTTCCTTTCTAGACCCTCTCTTCCCAGTTGTACTTAAATAAGCGTTACCAAGAGCGCCGTGACCTCTGTGTGCAATAAGTTCAACACTGTCCTGCTCCACTATCATGCATTACCAAAAAACTGCCTGAGCACGGTGCGCACTGGCTACCGCCTTCATAAACTGGTCTAGTCTGCACCCTTATCTCATTCGAACTGTAGTTTTGAGACTGGTTCTTTCATCGTCAATTCAAATGTACTCAGAGTATCCGGATCAGCTTCATAGTCCATCTGTTATACTAGCTTATAATCCTGACAAGCCATCGACAGTGTTCAAAACATATCTGGTTTGCCACAACAGCTCACCACTCCAGAGGCCAGCAACATGATACACCTGTCCCAGAAGATATTGTGATAACTCTGTAGCTGTCATGTAAGTCAATGAAGATGGTTGCAGTGGATGATTGTTGAATGCATCGCGGGGTCTTCCTTCCAAAAAGCAACTGTTGGAACAAGGATTCGCTTACTCTGTCAGTCCAATTTGAACAAAATATCCAGATTGCCTCGTGAATTTACGGCAGTTATCCAGGTCAATCTCAAAATGCGTCAACCCTAGGGGGTGGATGGGAAAATATTGCTTATGACCTACACTAGCGTGTGCAGTGGGGGAGCCAGCATGAAGAACTCAGAGCATTTGTCGCGTATGCAGATACCATAGCGGTTACAGAACCATGGGTAAATCCGAGATGAATAGTGAGAACATTTGCCTTTTAGAACAAAGTGTATACCGGGTAGACCGACAAGGTGAGGGGACTGGCGAAAGGTTCTTCGTCTTGATGGTTGACCCTCATGAACAGCGGCAAGGCGAAACACTTGTGACAGCAAATATGCAAGGGTTTCTTTGTTTCAAAAACGCGTTGGAGATAACAGAGCTAGTAGCACACGTCCACAAAGGCGTTCGATGATAACGCAGGCCCACGATACGTAACTCTGAGCGGCACTCAGTGACCAGGTATGCCGAATTGACAAAGCTCGGTTTATTGGGGTTTCATACATCGCAGCTGGTTGAATGGAGAAATATGTGCCCAAAGTCTTAACGGAGGACCCCCATCACAAATTTTGGACGCCAACACCCTTTTCCGGTGCCTAAGCAGGCATGCCTGATGAAAGACTAAACCTACAGCTGCAGTACTGGATCTTATGATGACTAGAAACCCCAATGAAGCGGATGGTTTTGGGGTTGTATATCTTATTGGCCTTTAAGGCCCCGATGATTTTCGTTGTATCTCTGACGCTCAACCGTACAATCGAATTCCAGCTTAACATCAATGATTGCAGCGTCGCTGCAAGCCAAAATCCGTACAGCTTCTTGCGCTGATGTACGATCAATAACTACTGAGTGTCCCGTTATTTGGTCCCCCTTTTAGCCCGGTTTATGTGTCCTAATATAAGTATACAGTGTCCAACAGTCGGTAAGTGCTTTTCATGTTCTAAGTCTCTTTCAGGAATTCCACTTCGGTTCAGTTCACTTCGGATCACAGGAATTATGGCTAGCAGCCGGTTGGTGTCCAGTTTCTCTCATTAGCGAGCACCGAAGATGTCACCAAACTGCGACAAATGGAGAGAAAATACTCTCCCTCAGTGGCGTTCCGACAGCTCAGGTGGTTTGTAGAACACGGCGAGAACATTCCAGATAAATTTCTTGTTAAGACTGTGCAAGCGGTCTGGTAGAAACTGGTGTGCAGAAGTGTACCAGAGGTTTGAATGACGAAGAGGGGTATTGGGATTGCTTCCAGTAACCGCATTGTACTCAGATTAGTAGACGGCGTTAAGATCACCATGGTTTGTTTCAGACTCCTGGATGACAGGAAGAAAACCTTCCGCTTATGAGAATGAAAAGACGTATAAAGAGGGAGAAGTAACCAAATAAAAAAGCTCTGCTCAATTTGTCTATGACCGATAAAAAAGAAGTGAGAAGCATAACAAAGACGCTGACAGTAGAACAGAGAGGGTCACCATCACCGAAGGCAGATCCCGGTCACCACATCGTCACTTTGATCCGGGAATACTGTTAACCAAATGCCATCAAGCCTGCACCCAAGGTCGGTAACCATGGCAGCAGAAACCACTCCGGATGGCGATTTCTCCTGGCTGTTCGCAGCTCTGCACCAAAAAAATTGGCCTGTAATCGAATTCTGGCTCTTTCCTTCACAAACTTCAGTTCGCCCCCTTGGTTGATAAACTTTCGCGGTGAGTGGACAGCCACTCTCCTGCCTTGGAAAAGCCACTGAGAATGTTACAGACATTCACCAAAGACTTCCTCTTCCACTTCCGCTTTAACCAGAAAATACTAAGGTGGCCAAGTGTGTTAAAGTACTCTGTCCCCCGCACTTCTCCAAGGAACTTTATAAATCTATATAGCATTCTTTCTGAGATGTTGGCAACCTCAACCAAACCAGGACGCTAGGTTTTCACACATTATCCAAGGTTTGGCATCACGTAAGCCCCGTAAAGAGGTAAAAGGGTGGTAGGTATCCATAAGACTATTGCCTTCTAGAGTTGGTAGTGCGTCCGCTTTTCTTTACGGGCTCCAAGCAGCCACTGAATGAACACCTTGAAATCATCGGTAGTTCGAGCCTTCAGTTCAGGTCTTTGAACAAACACTCTCAGCTACCAAATTTTTCTGTCCCAACCCTCGTAAGTTGTCTACATTTTGCAACCCTCAGCTGGAGTTCCCATTCAACTGTCTACTGGTGAAGTCCTTCGAGGTCTGGTTGCACAGATGGCTCGTTTGGGTGCCTCAGGAGTTCCATATCATCTTAGGACAGTGTGATATTTCTTGAATAGATAGAACTTAACGCGAGACCAGTAGCCGGTATATCCGAATTGAATAGAACACAACGAATGAACGACAATCAAACGATTGTATTAGATTTACGCGCGGTACCAAAAGTGTACAAACTGAACCTCAATAATTGACGTGAAAGTATATGTTCAATGAAATTCAACACATCTACCACACGTTGAATGGAACTGCGGGTTCTTGAAATCCTTTCTGGGTTTCATTTGCAGCCTTGAAGACCTAGGAGTGATGCTTGTAAATTCTTGGTTTGAATTCGAATCTAGAACGGAATCATCATTATCTGAAGTCACACCAGAATTTGGAACGAACTGACCTGTATCCTCAAAACGTATCTGATCCACATGCCGATTATGTACAGATAAATCATCAACATCTAGAATCCGGTATAAGGATTTACCAGGATTCTTTAGATGTAAACCAGATGACGGTCTCAAGTCATTACCACGATAAAATGTAACTTCAGAGGATTGAATACACATTAAGTTTGATCTCAAATATCTTTCTTTAAAAAGTTTGGCAAGACTTTCATGGATAATGAAATGGCAGGCATTGCGATAGTGTAACAAGAAGTTGTCAACACCTTCTTCAAGGTCTCTGAATGTAGTACACTGAAGAGAGGCTATAGCACTTTTGAGTGTTTCAGCAAAGTTTTCAGCCTGACCATCGAAGCAGGAATGTCGAGCAGGAGTAAACAGATGTTTGCACCCAATGCCGTTGAGCCAAGTAGTTAGAAGGTTGGCAGTGAAATGGGTACCATTGTCAGTCACTAACACAATAGGGGTACCTTCTCTACTGAATATTCTTCTGAGTGCGTACATGGTGAATTATGCAGTGGGCGTTGTTGTGAACGTCACTTCCGGCCAATTCTAAGAGGAATCGATCACTACTAGCGTATAATACCTGTCAAGAAAAGGACCACAGTAAACCACATGAACCCGTTGCCAGGCCTCAGTTGACATCGGCCATGGAGTCCATTTAGACGGTGAATTGTGGAATTTGTGATGGCAAGTTGAACAACTTTTAGCCAATTGACAAATGTTAGCATCAATCTCTGGCCACCAGCACGTTAATCTGGCCAGAGACTTCATCTTTTCAACTCCATGATGTCCAGAATGTAGATCGTGCAGAACAGCTCTACGAAGAGGAATAACAATTCTGTCATTCAAGCACAATAATCCATCTGGAGTGAGCGATAATTTCTGCCGACGCAAATAAAACGTAGGAAATTTCCGTCTGACTTGTGGGTTTCAACCACGTCGTAGCGCACTGAGAATGGGTGAAAAGTAACTTTGAGTATCGTGAATCAACTCTGTTCGGCTAATCGGCAGAGGGTGGATTAGACGGCAATAATTACTAGAAGTTTGCTCAGATGTGTATTGAACACGTGGCGAGTAATCCGCATGTTTGATTTGGTTGGCTAATTTGTGCACTATAGTATAGTCATATGCACTGAGTGCTATGCTCCATCGTTGAACCATGGCTGCTGAAGAACGTGCCAATGACTTGTCAGGATTATAGATGAATTTCAGTGTTTCGTGATCCGACATACTTTTGAACGGTATTTCAAACAGATACTCATGAAGCCGCCTTACCGCCCAGTATACTGCCAGAGCCTTACGGTGTGTCTGAGCATAACCCCTTTCTTCGTGGTATACACACAACTGGTTTGTTGTCCTGTTCAATCACAGCTCCGATTCCAACTGGAGAAGCATCAGTGATCAACACAGGCACAGTTTTAAAATAAAATGGACGAAGTATAGCATCATGTGTCAAGAAGTTTACCAATGAACGTACACACCATTCATGAGTTGGAACCCACGTGAAATGCTTTTCAGAAAGCAACTGAAATATACGCTCCGCAAGATGACAGAAATTTGGAATGAAACGGGAATAGTACTGCAAAGCACCTAACAAAGAACGCAATTCGGATAGGTTTGTGGGTGAAAGTGCATTAACTAATGGGTCTAGACGTTTGGCATCAGGTTTGAATCCGTTACCGTCAACAAAGTAACCGCGACACTCGAAACTGCTTACAGTAAAAGCGCATTTGTTTGGATTAACAGCAATGTTCTTGTCAAAAAACTGTTGGAATAGTTTTAAAAGACGAGAATCATGGGTTAACTTGTCTGGAGCATGTACGACGATATCATCCTGATAAAATTCAACACCATCCATACCATTCACAATGTTATTCATTATCTGCTGAAAGATAGCAGGAGAGTTGCTAAGCCCAAACGGCAAAAATCGGTACTGAAAAAGTCCATTAGGTGTATTGATCGGTGTGTTATCAGCACTGACGTTTTATCCAAAGGAATTTGTAGATATGCATCCTTCAAGTCTATCTTGGAGAAAACTTTGAATCCTGAAAGTTTGTTCAGAATGTCCTCAGGTTCAACAGTTATACATGTATGTTGCTTAAGGCATCGATTTACAGTAAGTCGATAATCTTCACATATACGCGGAGTTTTTCCACGTATTACCAGATCCAGCAAAGTTGCTGTTTGACCAAGTCTCCGTCGGGTGTGGTAAAGCACTTGCTGAGTCGGGGTTTCGGTGTGAAAGAATTTAAGAAGATATTCACCGAATGACCTTTTTGGTATATGCTATTCCATTCAACCAATTTCCACTGCATTGAAGTCTCCAGGAGAGGATATCTTATGTGGTCGTTCCACCTGATCATTCCGTGCTACCAATAGCTCTCTGCCGTCGGAATCTGTCGCCAGTGAACCCCTAGGGACGCATGCCATCAACAGTGTTACGATTAACCGTTTCATGAAACAAACGACTACTTACTCTTTAAATGTCACAAGTGTCCTGCTAAATCGTTGTTCGTGATGCTGAAGCGCTGGAAGCGGGGACCATTCCCCAGTTTTCGTGTCTTGTTAACCCGCCGACTGTGTACAGTATCGGGGTGGATAGGTTTTCAATATCCACATTTCTGTAACCGCAGTGATGTCTGAAACTGCGGTGATGGCTTGCGGTTAGCCAATTTCCTGTCAACACGGTAAGCGTTAGTGTGGATTACACATGGTTTCCCCCTACTCACTCTCTCCGAAATTGCGTGGGATTATGAGAGAGACGAGCTCGGATGTTGCGTCCAAGAGCCTACTCAACTCTTAGGAACAAGTGAGTTCAGCTTATGTCAAGTAGTCCGACCTTCCTGTCTGTGGCGACACTAATTGTTCATCGCTAAATTTTTTAAGGCTCTAACTGCCATTTGTTGTCTACGTTCCAGAATTCAGTGTGTGCTCAAAAGTTTGTTTGAACGAGTGGGGATACCGACCGACACAACGCACATTCGGACGTACGATTCACGTGTAACAGTAACGAAGTCATCCAAACTCCGCACCTAACAACCTGTGCTTTCCCCTCCCTTTTCCAGGTTACGCGGCGGCCGCGTGCCTGGATCAAGCAGAGAAAGCGCCAACGGGAAGGAACAATGAATAATTGTGAGACGTTTGTTTTTCCCGACTAGTGCATTACATCACATCTCGTTAAAGTGATCCTGCATTTGCGTGCATTGTTGAGCAAGCCCTTCGTACTAACTTGTGTGCTCAGTTGTGTGGTTATGAATACTGCTTCCAACTCACTATTTCTGTGACTAACTCTCGTATTGTCGATTTTAATACGTGAACATTCCGTCCCCTGCGCAATGAAATACTATTGCTTGCGTGGGTCCTCCAACTGCGGGATATTTCACAATCCGCACTCTAGCTTATTGTTTCGCTGTATTGTCGTTTTATTACTCGCCTGACCGTATTTTGACTTCGCGTGAATCAATTTTTAATGGAGACTGCTCTGATTTACCTGCTCCGGCTGAGTCTTCCAATCCAACAGACTTATGGGACCAAACTTTGTCCAGCTCATCTCGTCCCTCAATCATTTGTACCCCGTGACGTCTTTAAATTTTCTCCTTAGGTCCGTCAGCTTACTCTTCAGCAATACGTCGTGTGGCACGACTGAAGTGTATCCTACATTCACTCTGACGGCCTTCTGTCTGAACATACTCATGTTGATAACCACCAGGTGATTCCTGAGTCTCTTCTTTCTGGATTAAACTGCCCTGTTGGACTGACAAGGCTGGGCTACCTAGTCTCTTAAGTCCATAAGTGTAATGGAGACAAACGGCCTGTACCCAGTCCAGGATAGCATGTTCTTCGAGGTCACTACATTTTTGGTGATAACAATCTTTGCAAGTGTCACGGCAGATGTCAGTCTCTTGCTCTTTCATGGAAACCTATTCAGTTGGAGCTCAGTCGTAGTATTCTCAGTGATGATCCGCCGATCTTGCATATTACGGACACATGGTGGCATGAAGCAAGCTGAAAACTCTGCGTCACAAAGGCTTGTTTTTTAATGTTTTTCCTTTCAGTATGATAAAGGTAAAATGAGGCAAACTGGCAGTAGTTATTGAGACCGGATGTCCAGTAAATCTTATTAGAGATACGATGAACTCAGCATAGTAGGTCATTTGTGTCCTTTTCCACACCGGATACCGCAACAGTCTTGGAGCCTTTCTTATCCACACTGTTTGCTGTATCTTTGAATATAGCTGAGAAATAGCTAATAGCCTAGCAGACTGGTCAAAGGATTTAAGAACCTCAGTGCTACCATCAAAATTTCGTAAATAGAACTTCCAAAAATGGAACATTGTAGAAGGACGCCTAAATACGAATTCAGAATGATCGGAGAAGGCACTTTTGACAACTGAAAGGCTTGAAAGAAAGTGTGGTCGTGAGAAACACACAATAATAATCGGAGCTGTGCTTAATTCACACACAGAGCTAGTTTCTACGCAGCGGTGATGACGCAGCAAGTTAGCCAAGGCAATCGTAATGTAATGTGTCGTGTACAACGTACGTATTCATTCAGTGAAATAATATTGCCATACAATATTCGGTTGTGAATTACATTAGGTATACTCGCTGCAGTTTGACTGAAATTTCTGGTTGTTGTGACGATGACGGTGTTTGTTTTTCAAGCGCCCAGAAGTTCCTGTCTACGCCGACCCAATTGCAGATACGTTCTTAGCAAGTGGGCTCATATTTGAAACTGACTAAGAAACAGAATTTTCAGTCACAGAAGATTCAACAGTGGATTTAAAAGAAAGATTTGACACATTCAAGCATTTGAGGCCGATAGTAGATAGATTGGGATTAGTGGCATAAATGAACACGTATAAACAACACACTATGTAATTGTGTGTGAAAGGTTGCATTTGCCAAGGGTTCTGATGTTGTAACAAGTGAACTATGGATTGACTGGGGAACATGAGGTTAATCATTGTCAACTGTACACCTTCGATGAATAAGGAATATAAGTAACGTATGCATACTTTGTTGAACCTTTTAGTTAGTGGCTATCAGAATATGTCAGCTTTTGTTGTCAGATGTCTGTCCGTTATTCCGTGCTCTTTTTGTTCGATTCGGACCAACTTCAACTCTTTGCGAACTATGAGACGTCTGAAACAATAAAACTGACGACCCCATTTAGTATAGCTTGAAAGTTTACAACAAGATTGCGGTCGCTTTCATAGAACTGTATCTAATCGCTGTACAGAACGAGGCCGTTCCGTAATCGTAGGCCAAGTGACCACAACCGACTAACTTTCCCCTTCATTGGAGTTCAAATTACTATGCCACCAAATTAAAACACGTTCAAACAAATGTCACATACAATCTGGCCGCTTTTGCTCCGCGTGCCCGTAACACTCGCAGACCAGCTTTGCGACAAAGTGGAGACGCAGGGGGACAGCGTTCTTCCGAAGTAGACTTTCCAGCAACATTCCTGTAAGAGGAAACAGTACAAACAAACATGAACCAAATTCCCATTAAACCATGTATACGACTTACACAAACGAGACCTGAAACGGCGCCAACACCACAGCAGCACACACTGTTACACCATTCAAATTCAAATCATGCGCTCTTGCCGGTTTCGGCTGCACGTTACACAATGCAGCCGCGCATTCATAACAGTTAGTCAGGTTTTGTCATTAGATTACAGCATTAAGTTGCTCATTTCACCAGCAGCTTGATGGTCGATTGGTTTTTTGCATGTGTTAGGTCCACACACATTGTAATGAATGTAACACACACAATAAAAGTCGCCCTATTCAGTTACCACGCAATTTGTGAGCCTTGCAGAAAACATCTGGTTGTAGTCACTGAAAGTTCAGTGCAGGAACGATAAGTTTCGAGTGCCGAGTTTTAGTTGAGCATTGTGTATGCGAGCAACCTACACGCGACGGATTGTTGTCGTGAACACATCGGTTTTAATAGAGCCGAATCGCGTAAATAAGTGCAAATCACGGACCAACTGCTCAGGTTTCGTGCTCTTTCCATACATACACGCATGGGAAATCATGATTTTGTACTAGTTAGAGGTCCGGACCCAACCACTCAATATAGTGGAGCCGTACTAAATTTTTAAAACTGTTCATGGAACAGGCGTCGTAAACGTTTCCAGCATAACTGTGTTCAATAGGGTACTCTGTTGACAAAATTAGTGATTAATCTTGAAAATCTTTGATGAACAATGACACAAACTAAAACAATTCACTCGGCTTTTGAGTCACGTAGTCCATTCGTCATACCAGCGATTATGTTTAAGTAATAAACATTCCAGAATTACGTTATTCGTGGGACGAATTACTAAATTTATGGTTTACTGTTAATGTTGCTTGGTGGAAATTGAAAGGAAGATATTTCGCTCGTAAATTATAGTGAAATCAGATAACGTCTAGAAAATTGACAAGAGCGGCCACCATTTTGCTGTTTACAGAGCAGCATAGGAGCCCGTGAACACTTTCGATCGTCGGTCTGTTATCTGACTGAGAATGTTGGTGCGGTTTCGGTTGTACCACTGTACACATTCCTTTTGACGAGTATCCAAGGTCTCTTTACGAAGACAGCGGATGCTGTTGCTTAGCTCCTCATTTTTCATTCCACTGTATGGGAACCAAGACAGTCATGCATCTATAAATATGGTTAGAGGGTTGTTCAAAAGTTTCAATGTGTTGGCACCACAGCCTATACGATCCGTCAGTAAACGTCAAGCAACCATTGGCTTCAAAAGTTTCACCACTACTTCCGGTCGAGGCTGTTTCAAGTTGACGACGGTGAAGTCTACAAGAAGTTAACTTGTTACAATTCGCACAGAACTATAAGACCAAAATACTTCATCTTCCGCAAACAGCGCCTCATATTAATTAAATGCCGTGGCCTGTAAACTTCTTAAGTAAGTCATATCTTGCGTAAGTTTCCTGGCGTTTTGTTGATTAGTTCGAAGTGGCACTGTAAAACCACTGCATTATGCTCCAAGTAAGTCGTGCCAATGATGCACACAGTTAGTCGGAATGCACTAATTCATTCTGCTCTGGTTTCTAGGGAACACGCTGCAAACTTGTTACCACTATGGTACTCATGGTGATAAGGATGACTTAGAGGTGATTAAAGTGACGTACTTTACACAACGGCTGCGCAGTACAAGGCTAAGTGAAATGGATAAATGCCAAGTCTTCAACCAATTTTAACCTTACGCTCCGACCGAACTTTTGCTATTCTGCAACATTTCCAGGCGTAATTGAGGAGGCTCAGCAAATCCAACAGTCCTAACTGACACAGTAAGTGGTATTAACAGCCAATTTTGATAAAAAAATCCAAGCGAATAGGACAAATAACCAAACTATACACAATCTCACCGTACACAAAAATGGTGGCCGTCTTGTATTTTCGGAAGTTACAGCAATATGCGCTTCTCTTGTTCGAAATGAATAGGATTACCTGGCATGCGCTGTCTGAAAAGATGTCAGCACATTGATCTTTGTGCTGTCCATTGAATTTTGAGTGTTAATTTTGTACACGCGTTGTAAATCGGCATTAGGAGTATGTGTAGTGAAAATGCACCATCAAACTACACTACTGGTGATTAGTCAGGAGTGGGTAATGAATGATATGCATTTTTACGAGAAATTAATGAGATATAGAGATAATCGAGAAAATACAAGAATGCACTCCGGAAACTTCATAGGTGTTTATCATGTCGCGGGACTAACTTTTTGTGCAAACGAATGTTTGTGCTTGTTATTTTGTCGAAACAAATACTATCCTTCGCTGGATCACGAATAAAATTCCTTGCGCCATTCTCACTCTTGGTTCACTGTATAGGCACCACGCCTTTAACACTTCTTATCACCTGTACCGGTATGAGAACAGTGTAACAGAGCTAGTCCGTAGGTGAAGCTACCGTCCAAACTGGTGTGAAAAACAGGGTTGGTAATCTTCGTAAACTCTCCAGCTCTATTCCTAGCCCAGTGCGCTTACAGTGGACCGTGGACCAGGATTTACAACTAACATGTTTTGGTGGTTAGCCAATGTGATAGTGAAGCGATAGACTCGTAATAGCAACCATCCTTTCACAATACCTGTCAGTTAATGGGCTACCTAATCGAGAAAAACCAGAGCAACAGTGATTCAAGCGGCACTAAATAATTTTGGTTTATTGAAAAACAATACCCACTTTAGAGGGAAAACAGAGTTTGCGACTGTTATTGGGTGATATACCATTTGCATTTTGTTCTGTCCATTCATTGTTACCTTCCACGGCCTTTGATAAGTATTTCTGACTAGCTGATTCCAGTTTTCGATTGGTCGATCACAATTCCATCAGCAGCAGTATGCGCGTGCGCTATGAATGGTTGACCCTACGACGTACAATTGCGAGCGAACTGAGCATACAGTTTGTTGACGATTGCACTTCCGGTGGTACTGCTCGGCCAACTAATTTCAAAATGATCTGAGAAATACTCTACCGTAATCAAGTACTGTTCCACGCCACGTATGAATAGATCAGCAACAAATAGATGGCAGAGACTTTCCAAACTTCTCCCACTTGAGTCATGTCTCCTGCAAACTTTATATTTCGCTGTGTAATATTTCATCTTACTGGACATTCCTGACCAATCATAAAGTTCCTCTGCTTTTCAAACATAGCTGTTCACGTCAGCATGTGTCACATGGACTTGTTCGATGAATTTCTGCTGAAACACTTTCAGGTGACTACTGTTCCTCTTTTGACAATTATCCCCTCTTGGACAAACTGGTCACTGCCTATTAGAAATAATACCAGTTCTTCGGGCAGAATCTTTATATATTGCGGCCAGCCCTCGTTTATCATGTAAGTCAGCTTCTTGAATACATCATCCCATCGGGTCGCGTCCTGCATTTCCACCGTCCTATCCATCGGTACCATCCTTTAGTACACTGAAGCGATGGTCTCTAACTCAGAACCATAGATAGCAGCACCAAGTTACTAAGCACGTGAGAGAGTATCACTCATGTGAAATTGGTTTCCGGCCTGGTAGACTAGGTCACAGTCGTAATTTTGTAGCCTAATTATCATACGTTGTATTTGTTGGGGAGCGACACTCAGTGGCTTCTTCACTATTGCTGTCAGGGGCATATGGTCCGTATGCACTACTGTATTTTGTTGGAGTTTTTAGGTGCTTGAGAGGTCCAGGACAAAAGCCATTGTCGGCACTTCGTTTCGATCCCAGCATAGTTCTGTTCCACATTCGAATGACTCCGGTTTCCGTAGTCAGTCCATCTCCCTTGATGTAGTAAGACAACCCCAAGGCCGGACTGACTGCTATCACAGCGAATTACCACAGGAAGTTCACGAGTGTAATGTGTCAGTACCGGATCCATCAAAATACAACTTTCGGTTTAATCAAATGTTAAATGCTGGACATCACCTCGAATCCATATGACTATTCAGTGTGTAAGTTGCCGAAGTTGATGGACTGTCAGTCAACTGTTGCAAAAACCAACTTAGGTCACTGATCACTCGAATAACACGAGAAATTGCTTCGGCTTCCTTGAGGACAGCAAATTCTGGATCATCTTCATTTTGCCTGGTTCAGCTTTAGATTGCTTAAAAGTGAGCGGGTAGTGGTGAATTATCACTTCCTCCTCTCAGAAAATCACTTTGTCTGGTAACGACGACATTTCTTGCGACACGCACTGATGTAGACAAGCGGTCATGTTCCATACTCGTTCTCCCATGTATTGACACATCGTCTGCGACACAAGTCGATCTTCTAAGCTTTTCAAGCGCCTGATCAAGACTTTTCTGAAACGTTTTGCTTGGCGTTTCCAATTCAGAAAGTAAGCACAATTACTGAAATTACCAAAAATTCGTACTAAACGTGGTTGGATAACGAAGTTCTTCGTCCAATGCCATCTGCCACCACTCGCGAGACGCCCAACTCATTACATTAGCTATTTTGCTGACTGAAGCAAACCTACTGCACGGTTGATAAACATGTGTGGCAGGTTAAAACAGCAGAATTTACTGTCCTATTAGGCACTATGTGTCCACAAATGGTTCCTGCTATTACAGTGGAGTTCAATCCAGCAGTTCCATCTTTCGTTCCGTAACATGTTGTCTGTACGAAAAAGTTTCTTTTGAACAAATTGCAGGGACCACCAGAGAGTAACGGTAAGCGCATTTTGATGACAGTTGGATAAATTGATAACGTCAGTATATGTAAAGATGCGGGTTGGTTTAATGAAATCGAACATGTGCATTTGGATTTTACCCGAGTTTCGACGTTTCCATGGCTTGGTTACATAACCAAACGGACGAACAGACAGTGAGCTGGTGAGATATTATAATCAGACGACAAAAATCAAGTTAATTTCTACCTCCTAAGAAAAATTATGGAATGCGAATCCTATACAGAAAATGGTGTAGTACGGCTTCTCTTCATTGTCAGCTCTTGAACACATTTGTCCGGTTTCATCCATCAAACATACTTTAAAAACTAACACAGGAAGACCGAGGTGCACGAAGTTGGTTCACTGACTACTGTCGAGAACACCAGAATACCAGTGCACAAAGCATCTAAGATGATCAAACCGACGAGAAGTATGTCTAAAAACCCCTTCCGAAAAATCATAGATAGCGTTGACATATTGCCTGCTCTTCGGTGGAGACGGACGTGGCACACGTTAAGTGGTTACAAACACCGGCAACCATACGAGGGAATTCTCTCAAAGTATTTCCGCCCCACGGCTTTATTGATTAAGTTAAAGCACTGTGCTCAGCGAAAGTTATCTTGCACTTATTTACAACACACTTTTCAGTTGCACAATGAGCAATTTTTTCAGTGCCAGACACGTAGTAGCTACGACTGTTGTCCACTAACCATTGTCCAACTGATGACACGACTATATTTACCAGGCAGTAGTGCAACAAACTGGATTTGGACAAACCAAACAGGCTGTACACTAAGTTTCTGCATCTTCTAAGGAAATCTCTCCCAACTCACGGACAAGCAAGCATGGGTGATGAATATATACGTGGAGGAATTCAGTTCGTTGTCGTGGTTCTTAGAGAAATTACAAATTTTAGGATTGCCTCAAAAAGCGTTACCTAGAAGGAAAATTGTTAGAAATCTCACAAAAATTAGCCGGAAGTACGGAGTCACCAGCCACTTCTTTATGTTCTCAACACACCCAGTGATAATTTGTCCCAATTCAGTTTGCCCAGTTCTGTACCACAACACCTCCCTCTCTGTGGTTCTTATCATGTTCAAAATATAGAAAGGTGCGTTGCACAGGGCGCATTGAAGTTCTGGTTTACTTTGTACCAGTGTGATGGAAGCACACTATCGGAGTACGTTGACCCGAGTGAGACTCGAATATTGATAACACTACCCTCTTTTATATGCAGTAACCTGCTAGCGGGTAAATGTACGAATTAGGTGGGGTAAAAGACGTCTAAAAAATAACTAATTAAGTAGGGGAAAAGAAACTGTTGAATTGTCACCTGTTATGTTTTCCAAAACAACGTAAAATATTTTAATGCTTTCAAAAATATGAAGAGGTGAATAGTGCGTGTGAACAAGTTGAAGCTGGTCAGTGCAATTCTGGTTAAAAACGCTTCGATATGCTTTTCTGAGTTATTGATAATACATTGTAAAACGTTTGAAATATACTTTTTGTTTACCTGCCCTGAATAATTTCTATTTGCCAGCCAGGGTTTTATGGGATACATAAATGTGGATACACCAGAAGACAGTAAATCATGATAATTAATAAGTGACTACGATGATAAGGTAAACGTCGAATAAATTACACATGTGCTAAACGAAACTAGCAAAAATGTTTAACAAATAGGAACGAAAACCTCAGTTACCAGCTGGATTAATGACGAGCCTCGTAATGTGCTGCGGGAGCTGACTGAAGAATACAGGTTGATTCCTAGCGGTACTAGGTAAGGAAAGAACAGGGGGGTCAAATAAAGTTCATCTGACTGACCAAGATCTTTCTTGCGTAGAAAAACATGGCTGCCACCTTGTTTGTGATATCTTCTGGTGCAGTGAGGAATGCGATGTGACCCCTGAAATCGTACAATCTGAGGTAGTCAGGGGTCATTGATACTTTCGTACGGAAGAAGATGACAGGGATCTTTGCGTGTCCGTTGCTTCAGAATACCGTTGAAGTTTGTTCTTCATTTGGACCTGTGGAAGATCGGTACTAAGGTATTTGTAAGCTGTTTTATACCGGTTAATAGATAGTGCACATAATTGGTTTTGTTACTGGAAATCTTATCTGGAAACAACTGAAGCGTGTGAGAAAATAAGCTTGGAAGCTTCGTATTTCTGGCGCCAGTCACGCACGTAATGAAATTGTAGACCACAGCAGGCACCTGAGTCAAGCTAGTAAAGCCTTAAGATGATGATAGCAGCGTAATTAAATGTAATCCTTGCATTAAGACAGACTGCCTTGAGGTAGGTGGAGATTACATAAACAAGCAGATTTCGGTGGTTATTTAAAAGAAAAAGTTTGAAGACGTTCAGGAAGGAGCCAAATTTTGCCGTGTTTATTCCAGTGATGGGTGTGAAAACGTCATCCGTAATGAAGTACTCTTCTCGACAGCATCGGTGATTGAGTCTGACAAACCCACACTTCTGTGTCGTTTACACTTCTGACAGTAAGCACTCGTATTTTCCGTGAGGTCGTTCTAATCACGAGTGAAACTAAGCTGACTTCGCTGGATGAAGGGAACCACAGAAGGAACACACCATTAACGTAACGGATTGACAAGTAACATCGCTCTTTCTTGTGGGCCAACTGCTTTCTGTGAGATGCACAATATTGACAATATTACGTGCAGTTGGACGCAATTGCATTAAAAACGTGGTGATATTAATAACACAACTTAGTTTGGCAGATATGTCAACCCTTATTCCGGCTGGCCCAGTACGCACTTACAGTGCGCTAAGTTGGTTTGGGTTTTATGACAGAGTCTGTGTTTTACACTTCAAAAATACGTAGTATTTGTCCTAAAAAGCATCAAGGAAGCAGCTGGAGATGACTGGTACTGCAAAGCGTGATCTAACTTTTCCGAAACATTTCCGATATCTAAAGGTATATATGATGCTGAGGAGGAGCCCAAAACTTAGGGGATTATTTGAAGCCAAAAACGTCTACAGAAAGATTAACGAAAAAACTGCAAGAATGTGCAAATAATATGGAACGAGTACACCATATTAGAAATTGGCGACACAATATAAAGTGCTACCAATGGTTTTCTTTTTTTAAGCCTTACACACGAGCGTAATGGAAACGAATAGGAAGAGAACACTGAGCCTTATGGTTCCAAAACATTTGAAGAAGCAGACATTGCTTGATTTTGTCCTATTCAAAATTCAACAACGGAAACACACATGGTAAAGTAGATAGGGCGTTCGAACCTGCTAAGAACGCATCGGAGTGTCTTTCGAAGGCCAAACTGTTTTACGTGGAAGGCGTTCTCGCTTGATCAAAACGGTCGATCCAATACATACCGCAAATACAACTAATCATCAAAATATTTATATACAATGTTCTCTCGAAGTGCTCACAACCGGCTGTACAATGCGTTTCCGTGAGCACCTAGTATAGCAGGCGGAAAAGTGTAAACGTGCAACTAGAAGAGTGATGATTATTGTCAGATTCTCTATGTCTCTCTAAGTGACTTGGAACACAGCTTACCAGTATCATTTCAAGTTGTATGACGTCAACTGACACATTTTTCGAATTCGCCCCTGGTGTTTATTTCGCAGTGAAATTTGTTTTATTGAGTGTATGCGTTCATAAATTCCGTGAACTTACAGAAACAACAGGTTTCCACAATTTATTCGTCAAGGTCTTCAAACGGCTACATGTGTTGTTCGCAGAGATGAAGGTTGAAATAAATGCCTGCGGAATAAGACGGTTGTTCACTCAAAAATAATATCAGCTTCTCACGAGAATACCTGAAGTTTGATAGAGATGTGTCTTCTTCAGATCTAGGCAAGATAGTGCGTCAAAAATGTGGCTATAATAAAATGAAATTATCCAGACTAGTTAAAAACAGTGGGGAGTTAAGCGTTTTAGTTGCCCAATTCCAGAGTGCGTGGTCGACAGTGTTATGCACACCAAAGCTGCATGAACAACTCTACCATTGTCCGAAGCTGATCTCTAACAGGAGGAAACGTAGTATCCATAATGTCACAACTCAGCCATAGGCTAACGTTATCACTAACATTATCATGGATTTTGCAGCATGCAGTTATTTGTACTAGTAATCTCAATCTTACCGGACAGCTTTACATAGCGCTGTTTAGTAAACCCTTAGTTTACGTCCATTTGGACCTGAAGGCTCCACCTGACGCGATATTCAGAAATGCCGACAGTGAACTTATATGTTCTGTTAAAAACGCTGACCATGAATGCACCAAGTAATATATCCCAACAGTTCAATGTAACTTCTATCAAACTTACAATTTGCCCAGAACTCCACTCCGGCCGACTTGCTCTTAAAAGAAAACTTGAATCCAGGACTTAGTGACCCTTCCTAAACCACCAATTGACTATCCACCCTTGTCCCCTAAGTGCTTGATATGAAAAAACCCTTTTCATATTATTGTAAATTTAGTATTCACTAGTCAATAAGAAATTCTTGCATCTGCCATTTTTCGTGTTCTAACGTTTTTTTTTCTTCAAAATTCTGAAGGAAATGAACTGTTTCCGATAAAGTTCGTAAAGACAACAATTTTCGGGTTTAAATTATATTTGCAAACCTTTAAGATGACCTCTAACCCATCTGTTGAACCAACATTAAGCATGGTAGATCGATCATCTGTAGTCAGTTACCAGTTATTGGAAAAACAGTGATATTAAGCTGGATGGTTCCATTCCATGATGCACTGGTCAAAACGTCGTGAATAGAATGAATTCCGCGACGTCCTTAAATCTAATCTGGAACGGAGCTAGCAGTAAGCCTTCCACTATTGTGGAATCTACCGTTACATATAGGTGACATTCAACATTTGAAAATGAATATTTCCGTGTCTTTTCCAGACAAAAATGAAAGATGAGTGAAAAGCGGATTAGAGGGTACATTTAAATAAGAGTAGTAACTGGTGAGGAAAAATTTGTCTTTCGGTTACCGGTTGCACTTTGTTACTATGTGGATTCAGCTGTATGGTCCGCATGCTCTAAGTTCAGAATGTATTTGGAAATCAATCGTTAGCGAAAACTTTGCGTAGCTGTCATGTTAACGTGGCAAATATTACGATCTTATTCCGTATGATCGAAAGGTCTAACTCATAGTTCCCAAGCCTCACTGCGGCGTAATTTGGAAGTCGTATTGAGAAGACGGGTGAAGTAACAGACAGAAAATTTCGGACGCAAATCAAGGCGTTTATAAAAATGTATATCAGCCTGTCAAACAACCATACATTGGTGGCTAAAGAAAAGGAACGTTCATGGAAAATCTCAATGACCTTGAGAGCTTGATCAACTAACGGTTAGAATGATTTGATATCATTCCTAATGGCAAATACTCTGATTTTAGAACAAAACTGTTAGAACACGAAAACTGGTAGATGCAAGCACTTCGTATTGACTCGTCAGTACCAAATTTGCAATAACATGAAACGGGTTTTTTATATCGAGCAGTTAGGGAGCAGGGTTGATAGTCAATCGGTGGTTTAGGAAAGGTCACTACGTCCAGAGAAGGGTCAAGTTTACGAGCAATTGTTTCTGAACACACAAGGTCGGCTTCAGTCGATTGATTGCGACCGCCTCAGCAAACCGCAAGAATCTTGGATTGGAGTGACGTAATAAGATTCTGAATGCACACATTGGGTCGATAACGTGACCAGTGGTCAGGACGTGTCTTGCGACTGCGGACGCCGGTTGCTTGCGTGTTTCAACAACACTGTCGTTCTTCTGTAATACAGAGCTCTGCACCCACTTAGGCAAATGTTCCTTCACTCTGGAGATCAAGCACCTCTCGGTTCTGCCTATGTAACTTTCTTTGCAGTTACATGTAAATTGGTAGACACAATGTGAGGTGGCACCGACAGGCTGATCTCCTTTGATTGAAGGGACAGGCAGTTTCTGGGTCCGGGCTAATACACAGAGTTCCGCTGCGTTAAATGTTCGTTTAATCGAATTCACTAGTCTTTGGGTTGTCTGATGCATGCTATAATCACCTTTAAAAGGCAATTCTATATAAACCTTCTTTTTTCCAACTGTGGCCACCTGTTCGGAAGGTGGTTTCGGTCTATTATGCCTTTCTATGAACCTTTTTGGATACCCGTTAAATTTTGTTACTTTTGTACTTTGGAAAATGTGGCTAACAATGGTGGAAAAGACATTGATTCACTATAAAGCAAAGAGTGAAGTTTAAATATTCAGGACGACCCACCAACCTGTCAAGTTTTAATCACACAATACCTTGAATAGTTACATTGGTAGTAGAACTGAAAATTCACTACCACAGGGATTTCATAAGTTTTCAAATTCGCCGAGGGTGATCTCGTTATATCCGTTGGAATTTAAGTGCCTTTTTAAACAATTAATCACATCCTCAGAGGACAAATGCATACAATAAACATTAACGTTTTCTCTCAGTCTTTTTCATATAACTGTTTAGACAGATTTTCAAGAACCGACTCTTCGGGAATGCGCGCTTGTTCGTCCAAGTCAGTGATATTCTAACAGGCTTTAAACAACCAAATTCTGGTGCGGTTCATCTGAATGTCTTGTTCATTCCTACTCACCTCATCTTAAGCTTATGGTCCTGTCCATTGGTTCTGTCCTACTCCTGTGATTTGCTCTGGTATACTTGAGAAAGAGCTCTAGTTCCTAAACGGATTCACAAAATTTATGGCCCAATTCCGTGGTATTTCAAAGCAGATTTCAAAAGTGTCAATCAGGAAATCCGTTGGTGTGCATGCAAGCGATTGGCTACTGGAATGGACGATACAACAAACATCTTTTTGTTTTAGACACGGCTTTCTCTTTACTAAACTCACCAACATGATCTTCAGATACAGTGTTGAATGTTCTCACCTAACCAAACACTCCTTCGACGATCCGTTAACTTACCATAACTCTAGTAATTTCTAAACTCGCTTCCCTGCCGACCACTAACTTTTTCACTGATTGATATTGTGAACCTTTCATTAGCTGTTAGTGGTTTGTTTTGATTTCAATAATCATAACCCATTTTTTTCTCAACCCACCTTGTTGAATGTGTGGAGGCTGTGATAGCTGTTGTTAGACTTGTGCGACGCATCTGTATGAAACAATCGGTTAGCTTGACGTGCTTTGTTTCCAGTAACCGTGAGTTCTGTCCTATGTCAAGTTGTCGGTAAGTCTAACGGTCATATACATAGTTTATCGTTGAAAAGTTTGGTATTTGCTCTGATACGTTGGCGGTAGAATCAAACTATTATAAACTGGATTCCACAAAAACACACCGGAAACTGAACTTGGACGGACTACACTTTTTCTGGTAGTGCTTAACGGAATATGCAAGCACACGATCCCCCAACTTATGTAATCCAAAAACCATAAAACAACGAAATTAATTATTTCACTGATTAATTTGAGGTGGCAGAATTGAAAAATTGGCATCTCGATTCCATCATTTACATTTCGTTTGGAGAATGAAGTTCGCCAGTTGCTAGGAGATGAAGTAACCATGCGAGTGTTGCTTGTAATTTCGACATCGTATTGTCGCACGTCGTAAAAATTTATGGATGAGCGAACAATAAAAATAATCCCATCCGCTTTATTGCATGCAAGATGTGTGTAGACTGAATATCTTGTTTTGATGTGTGAAACAATGTCTCCGAACTGACTGTTACTATCTAGAGGTGGTGAAGGTTTGTATGATTCATTTGTGAAACTGAAGCCAAATTTGATGCCAGTATGGGTGCTAGTTAAACATAGGTTCACTGAAGTCGAAGTGGTGTTCTGTGATTGCGGGATTGTCGTTCATTTGTTTTGTTTGTGCGTGAGTGTCCTCTGGCTTCGCTATGTAGTTAGTATTGTGTTTACCAAGTCGGATTAATTGCTTTACGAATTCACACGCATAACCTCAAACCCATAGTACGTAATGCGTCGCTTTTTTCCAAAATCTTTAGATGGAGTTGGTATGACCAGGCTTCAAAGACTTAACCTTCGCCTTTCCGACCTAGGAATCTATTCTTTAAAGATGTACGACCCGGATGTCATCATCACGAGTGATTCTATGCGATGATGCACTACTACACAATCAAGCCAAGACAGAAGGAAAAAAGCAGGGGATTTGACTAAAAATACAATTGCGTTCACCACCATGCATTCAAAGTCAATTCGCCCACATCAGTTTGACCTGAAATCATAATTCTCTTATCCGTTCGATTTCAAGGAACGGCGGTTGAGTGTTTGGCAAGATATTGCTGTGCCAAAAATGTTAACGCTGCTTTCGTTTGTGTGGTCTGATCAGTTAGGGAGATAGTAGTTTATTGATCTGTGTAATTGTATTTATGTTGTTTTGCTGTTGGGTATCGCCAACACTAGGCACGCCGGGAGAATAGAACCCACGAACAGTGAAGAGGTTTCCGGTTGTGGTTCAGATAATTATCCGCCAGGTTACGAGGCTTCGGTCATGGGGTTTGCAGAAAAGTGTAGGAATTAGTTTCCTCAGCAGTTTCGTGTCCTTGTCTCATATGCTGAAGTTAATTAGTCTTTTTGTGGCTGACCTAATAACGATCAAACGTCTACTTCAGTCAAAGAAGTGGTTGACAGAATATTCACAGACGATAATTTGTACACTTTGCTGCAACTCCGGTGGCCGCGACCCCAAAGTTTAGTGGATAAGCGTCTGGACTACAATCTGACCCCTGTTCACGGATAATGAGTTTGATTACCGCAGCATATTTGGTGTCGGTGGTGACCAACAAGGTCGAAACAGGTGTCTATCACTTCACTGACGATCACTGGAACCAAATGTTAGCAATGAAGAACATGATAGTGATGTATGACGCGTAGAATAAACAAAACTAGTAACATTTGCAATATGAGCTATGGAACGAAATTCATATGAGAGATTTTGATCGGCTAAGGTGTTATGAACAATCCACGACTGTGAATTACGAAATAAGAAAAGAATGTTACTTAACATACCGCACTAAATTTATTCAGATTTAAGGAGTGGGCTCGTTAGTAAAAGCTCATTTTGGCGATGAGGTCTACACCTACCCCAAAGTTATAAATAGATTTGAATCAAGTAATGAATTCAAAAGCTGCAATTTTGTAAGCAAGTTTTTATCAAAAAGCTGTTTTTGCCGATCAGTTTCATCATCGTACAAGACAACTGCTTCATGTTCAATACCACGCTAAACGTCTTGACATTGG
This sequence comes from Paragonimus westermani, assembly GCA_008508345.1. NCBI lineage: Eukaryota > Metazoa > Platyhelminthes > Trematoda > Plagiorchiida > Troglotrematidae > Paragonimus > Paragonimus westermani. The sequence goes on along the minus strand of QNGE01001783.1, from coordinate 73,956 downwards.
TCTTTGGGGATCCTGAACGGTCAGTAAGACAGATCGTTTGATAGCGCTAACTTCGGATTAGCAATGGAGTTAGTGATTCCAGTAATTAATTGGTTACTCAGCCGAATTTGCCGCTGACCGACAAAGTTGAGCGGCACAGCTCTAGTTAGAATTGGAAACATAACGCTCCATATAAAGTGATCTTTATCCTCGTTAAGCCGTAAAATTCAGCCCTTTCGTAGCTTCAAATATGACCAGCTGAGCAGGCTTAGTGATGAGTGCCTCAAAGAAACGTACTGACAAGGAAACGGGGCAAGTTTTCACTCAAAACATAAACATCCCTACCAATAACTTCGAGAGTGCAACATTTTCTACCGCCTTGTTTCACACATATTTTTACGATAAGCCAAATTTAATGAATTTCAAATAGTCCGTCATACCCTGTGAATTCGGTTCCTTAGTAGAATGTAAAAATCTACTAAAACTTTCGCCGACAGCAACGTGCGATGGGCTATTTTGAATACTCAGTAATAATCAAAACTACATTCGAATCAAACGCTGAGCCAATTTGTAAAAAGCAGCGATAATCAGATCAGCGAACCAGATAAATTGCAACCTAGCCATAATTATTGACGGCGTCATTGTGCACGTTGTGAACCAATCATAGCTCAAAATTCATTCACGAACTACAGGCAGTACATACACTCTGCCTGTTATCTGCTCATACTATATTTCGTTAAGAGCTTGTCTCCAGCCACTGCACAATTTCCCTACAAAACACGAATCTGTATAGCTCAGATATCCATCAGTTTACGTGTCTGTATAGAGTTTGGACTTTTATGGCCGCCGGTGAACTTGTATGAATGAAATCCATTTAGTAGTAGTCCGTTTTGACACCGAAGTTTGTAGTCCACAGAGTGCCACATCGCTTGTGTGTCACAATCACCATGTTGATGGTATACCCGAATAACAGTAAGTATTCCTTGAATTCCCATTAATTCACTATCCCATCACCAGCTGACAAGTCAGCTGAACATATTCCGATGATCACTTACAGGGTTCTGCTCTCGAACATTTGTATTGAGCGACAGCGGTAGTCTACCGGGTCTGCTGTTTGGAAAATTAGGTCGATATTAAAAATGGTTGGTAACGACCACGATACTCAGTGTAATTTTAAATTGTTCACTCATCGTCTAAACATGATATTAACCCATAGCCGATCACTCATTTCTGAAGTATTTGCGCAGCTCCGCTCAAAACTTACAGAATACATAGATTGATGTAAATATTGCGAACACTGCATCACGTTGCGGATGACGGAAGTCTTAGATAAACAGGAAAAATAATTTGTAACCCAGTTATTAGGTACCATCCACGTCACTCGCTGTTTCCGTACTGTGACAGGTGATCCAGAGTCACCAAAGATGCACGCAAGCAAAACGCTAGCCATGTTCGTGGGATGAAGACTGATCGTTGAGCGCATGTCAGCTTATCTTGTAAACGCTTTGGAAATTCGTGCAATCACACATTGGCGAATCAGTTCGTCGTCGTTCTCGTAGGGACACTGTGCAGTTAGTTCGGAACTTGTCAGGTAATATCCAGTGATAAGCCAGAGTTCAGTATGAACCGCGGTTAGTACAGATAGTTGTTAACTGTCAAAATAGAACAGAAAATCGAATTCTCTGCCAGTCTTTTTTACTGTTAGTGACAGACTCTCGTTCAACTCATCAACAGAGCAACTGTTATATGTTCGTCTGGAACGCCATTTTGTGAAATGGAATAAGCACGAATAATGTGTACGATCAAAAACAGAAATAACGTGACTGTAGTCTAAAACGAACCACTACTTTGTACAGATCGCTCTAAGTGTGCTGGGCGATTATGACTGGATGCTGAGATGTGATCACCTGTGTAGATGAAACTAGGAAGTATTGTTTGTCGACGGATATCAGCTACTGCCAATGTCTGAAAGGCATGAATATACAGTCTGATACACTCCTGAAAGTACCAGGTCTATGAATTGGTGAATCACCTCTAGCGTCTTTTTTTGCGAAAAAATAAACGCGTCTGCATTTTGGACAAATACAAGTAAAAAGTTGGTGGCGATAACCGCAGGTCATGGAGAGCTGATGGTCAATGGCAAAACACTTTTTATCTTGACAAAATTCATAAAAAATAACTACTAGGTTCAGCCTGTATCACGTAGTCCTGTAGATTACTGCTTTTTCAAACACTGGATGCTTGGCAATCAAGCGATTCATTAGCTTGATGCCCTGCTTCACTGAACGGGTCACAGGGAATTAGTCTGTCTACAGACACTAATTACCATACCATCCAATCCTGCCACCTGATTATCCGCTAATTCTACCTTGGTTCCACCTACTCACGCTGTTACAGATGTTGATATTCACAATGCGCTCAACTGCACCAATCTTCCTGGAAGCCGCGCTTTCTTTCAAACAGTCGGGCACCGAGCCAGATATGTACACACCTGAACATTTTGATCTCCATTACACCTGTCACTCTGCTTTGCACACTGGCTTGATATAACTGCTTAACCTGCGAGCGAGAAAGGGGAGAAAAACTGCCCTACACGAGCCACCCTGTCTACTTACAGCCAACAACCAACGAAATCAGTCCTAAACTGACGTCTGTTTTGCCACACGCTTATACAGTTGCTCGAATTTGCATTCTTTGAAGCACTAACGATTTGACTGCCCATAATGATCGGTTCGTCTTAAACGTGGTATACAAGCTCAACTGTAGTTACGTTGACTTCAGTACAGGCAGGACAGATCGAAGTCTAGATCAACCTATGGTGGGCCACAGTTCTAAGCGGTTATCAACCGCAGTGCCAAGAAATCCCGCTGACTGTAACAAGCTCAATAAATCAGGCTTCAGCAATCGCCAGAACATATCCTGACAACCTATCACTTAGATAACTATATCAAATCATCCAAGGTATTGTTAGGCCAACACAGAAATTTTGTCCCAAAGGGTTATTCATCACCAGGTCAAGTTGACAAAATTTATATGATTCAGTTATGCCAGGTTAATTTGAGCAGAGAAAGTAGTAAGTTCAATGAAAGTTAACCACACACGTATACATAGGGACAGTGTATTGATTAAGCTAAGTCGCAATCACGAGGCCAATGGAACTGCAGCACTTGGATCGCTCATGGTGTGGGTGATGGGCCAAGACGACCGCAAAACATGAACAGATGGTTACTGTGATCACAAGTGTTAATTCTTCGGTCGAACTCGGATCACTTTACTTGGGACCAAAGTTCGGCAACTCGTGGCTTTTGAATGATTCCTCTTGACTCGGCAAATCGGGTGACAAGTGAGGACTGGGTTGACGGTACGGTACGAATTGACAAGATTTGCCACAGTTTCACTGGCAACGGTCTGGGTGAATGCGCTACTGATCCAGGCTGGATGATGCTCACGGTACGTTTACACAAACAAGTAACTAGTTTCACAGGAATGAACAAATGAGGATACGCGTAGCGACTAGCAACTAAGGAAACTGTACTAACCGGACAAAATCAGTCGGTTTTGCGTGCCCAGAAGGTGCTGACGCGGTCATTCATCTAGCCATGGAACACACCGCATTACTAGCATGCAGAGTGACTAGGTAGTTGGTTCGTTCAAGTGTTACTGTTATGTGCAATTTTCATACAATTTTCTGGCTCCACGTTAGCAGCGGATGACAGTAAGTTGAAATGTTAACACCCCCGCGAGATGTGTTTCCAATCTGTTTTAGCTAAACATTCTGTTGCTTGTGCATAGCTAGTATAAAAACGAGAGAAATGACTGGCTGGAAAACCTCAAATTAGTTTTTTTGTCGTTTTGCCTTTTGGCACCATATCACTGGTTAGGTGGTGACAATTGTCAATGTAGAAAACCTCAATTAAAGGCGGTTATGTAGTGCATGCCAATGAGCAGACTGAACAATTCATGAAGGCGTAATTTGAGCATCACTCACACTTAATTTTAGCTATCACATTTCCATTAATTTTCCAGTCAGGCACTTTCGGGGGGAAGCATCAAACTTGGGGTTTGTTATCGTTAGAGCTCATGATTAATGTATACCCTTGCCAAGAAATCCACTAGAAGTCCGGTCACGCTTTTATGAGGCAACCCTGTTTACTGCTGCGACAATGATCTCACATCGGGAAGGACTGAATTTTCACATGTAGACGTTCACTGACAGTTGATCGTGACTGCTCAAATTGCCCACTCGCCTCCAGTGGAGATATAGCAACTATCTTGTGAACTGTAAACGGTGACACCACGACTAGGACATCCTTCTAGGCTAAAATCACAAAAATGTAATAACTCGTTGAGCGACATTCTAATTACTGGTAAACGGTAGGAAAAAAATTGTGTGGCGTCCGAATTATATTGAACAATTCCCTTACTGCTTACCGGAAGTAAATGAAGAGATGTTGAAATTCCGTTAAAATAACAGACCACTTGTTACGCACAATTGACTTCGGTTTACCTCTGTTTCCAGTATAAACTGGCTAACAATGTATTTTAATGATCAGCTGAAGGAACTTACGTGAGCTCAGAAATTGTGGACACAATTTCTCGCACCAAAAGTGGACGCACTGTAAACCGTAAATCAATGTGGTACTCGTCGCAGCACTTTTGAAACACTGAGGAGCTCGGTATTATCCACTACTGGTCCTTTAGACCGGTGTTGATTGTCGTAATTTCAACTGGAGGTAAGAGTTCGAAATTGAATTGGTTCGATTCCATGCGTCACATTTGTTCCTGCCTCAATGGGCGTATACTCAATGTCTAATGACTTGTACGGTGATATTGCCACCGTTCTTTATCCATCAGTTGACTTCTAAAAAGTACTCGTAGTCACATCTATTTACGAAAGCGGACAAAATACAAATCAATAGACAGTCTATCAGCGGTCTACAAGGCAATAGAAAATACATAGGGTAGCTCTCTTCCTGTTGAGGTGACAGATGTTAAGCCCTCCAACGAAGCGCAACATAGAATGCTTGAGGAAAATTCATGCAACAAACTTTCAGTTTGTTCTTGACTTGGTCAGAAGCTGTTATCAACAGACTGTCCAGTGATTCATGGGATTTCGAGGGTTTAAGGTGAGTTTGTAGAATGAAAGAAATTATGGATGGTTAGGTACATTTAAATCCACATTGGACGGTTTGGAAATGAAAGTGAATTTCACGCAACTTTTTTAATCTGGAAATCAGTCACTGAAAAGTTTACCCAAAACGAAATATGACGGGAAACTGAACGAAAGATAAACCACCTCATAGGTTAGTATTTATCGTACGTGGGGAAAACAGCGGATTGACAGCAGGTGAAAGGCGGAGCGTACGTTTATGTGATCACTTTGTGTGTGATAGATAAGTGTTCTTAACACAGCTTGTTGTTGTGTGCCTAGAGTGTATACTAGATGCTTCCTAACGATAAACCTGTTATGACACTTTGGTAAGTTTTCCAGACTCTAGACACCAAGGAGTTATTGTTTACTGACCAACAGGTGCAGATAAACCCAAATCATGAATGTTTTTCTGAACCGGTGAGTTTGATAGGGTTACCGATTGAGCCATAGGACACAACAACGACGACCAACCACTTCCGGTAATTTTTCATCAGATTCACACAGTTATATACCTTCAGCAAAACCGAATTACTATGGAGAAAGCTTCTACTTCCACATCCAAATAAACTATTTCGACTTTTCAGTCGATGAGTGGCTGATGTTTCTAACCAGTATCTGGAAGATCCGCAGAGAGTTCGGTCACATAAGTCGAGGTTGAGGTCAGTGATATGATCTTTGTCCACGACAATTGTAAGGTTTGTACAAGACTCTTTTGATGACAAAGAACCCGATCGCTTAACGAAATAGCAGTCGATTCGGTGTTAGATAGCATTCGTTATCTGACTGTACGAGAGGTCTGCTTTGGCTAAGAGCGACAGTCCGTATAGGCAAGATGGGCAACTTCTGGGCTGTTAATGGCTGCGGACAAACCGGTCCTGAACTGACGAAGTATTACCTGAGGAAACTGTTTGTCGCCGTTGTCTTTTAGGGCATAATGAAGCTTATAAAGGACGATCTTTACTAAGATTCAACTCCTGAGTTCGGGTTCCATCCGACACAGTTTCAGGTGCACACAAGGACTCCAAATTTCCTTCATTTCTCAAACGTTCTACGTTGATGGCGCAATAAGAGCTGTTCCAGTTACAACAGCCTATTTGGATGAGATAGTGGAGAGAAGATGGTGATCCAGTTTGTAGATCTTCACCGTGCCTACTCGACAACAACAGTTTTTATCTGCGTAAGAGCACCAAGTCGAGATATTTAGTCTAATATGAGAGCACATCAAGAAGCAGTTTATTGTCGGAAAAAACTGAGTGAAACTTCCAAAACAGATTAATGAGTAACCTAAACACTGTACACGCTGTTTCGACTACTAATGTACATTTAGAAAATGGACGAGGTTGACTTGAAAAAAGTATGCCCATGCTACCTTCACGTTTATTGTTGCCCACGTTTCTGTTTTAAAGAAGGTATTGATTGCATCTCGACTGACGAAGACGGATCGGAAAATGTCGAAAGCAGTGTTACAAAACGTTAAATTCATTGATGTTTCACTGTTTCTGCCATACTAACATTTTTTAAGGCGTTAGTAAAGCGTGTTATAGACAAAAAATTTACAAGCTGTAAAACTTCGATCACGGGCAAATTAAGAGCCGTAACGGTACCTGATTGCACACCAATAATCAAACGACACCGGTCAGGAAGTACATAGATGAACTTCTTAGAAATAAAACGATCCTGGTAGTAGCTAACGCGCCACTTATGTAGAAGGTTAAAACCAATCCATACCAGGTGATCGGAGAATAACGATGTCAGTTGGTCCATTTTCAACAATCAACCTGACCCGTTTATCGACGTAGCAAACGAGTTAGTTGTGTATGAAAATTGAAAATTTAGATGATCCGCATTCTTATGCGGCCGAACGGGTAGTTTCAGTATAAACCTTTATTGGTTAGAACTCCACCAGCTACATATAAGGACACTCACTTCAAGTGATTTCAAAAAGCTGGTTACGTTGTGTTATAAAAATACAACCATTCTCAGCACCTGCACACTGAAAATTGCCGGTACACAGGAAAGTTGTGCAGCACAAGTCATTACAGAATACTTCAAATCAAACACCACCCACACCTGATCGCATCCTTTGTATCCAAATAAGTCTTTCGATCATCGCACCTGGAAAGGAAACCCGAGACTCGAGTTTTCTTCGTGTTAGAGCTCATCAGTAGTGTACACCTTTGTCCGGATCTGTGTTTGCACTGTAGATGCGAAGGCTGCGATTAGGTTTGAGTGGCGTTCAATCGGAAGTGACCTGAATCTTCGAACTTCCATTACTCACTATAGAATGTGCAACTCCTACTGTTGGTTTGTCAACCAGTGTTCGCATACATCAAAACATGGGCAGAATGGAAAGCGGGCACATACCTATTGACAACACTAATTAAGAATGCAATTTTCCAACTAAGGTGAAGTTCAGTCAACAGTAAGGGCGTGCGCACCTCATCGACCACAACTGTGACAAACTCATTTCAGGCAAGTGTAAGCGCATGTAAATCGCACAATGCAACTTATCCTAGAAGGTTTGGTGTCTCTCCTAAGAATTGCTGACGAAATGACACTGTCGTAAGTCACTAGGTATAAACATAGTCCCCATCTTCAGTCTCATTTCTAAGTTGGCTCGCCCGAAAGTAGCTAGACGCGCTCATAAGCATTAAACTGGTAGGTATGTTGCAGTGGCACTACCATCGGAACTATCAACACACAGCAGAAATATAGTCTGAGGCTGCGGAAAACTCTAAAGTGTTAACCTTTTTGGCCCAGACTGCGGCACTCCAAACAGATTTCAGCACACAGTATTGACCTGCCGTGGTTGCCCACCGTCTTCACTCAGGCAAAGTGACTATTGAAATCACATCGGTCTTAATTGGTTTCGTACACTTGATAGTTGATCACCCGGCGACAGGTTCATTTTACAACGGCAGCTTACACAACAAGGAAGTAGATGTGCAGGGCCAACGGGGTAGATGTTCGAAAAATGTACCACCAACCAAATAAAGGTTTGGCTTTTGCATTTTTTCCAGAAATTGAATACAAGCGTACAAAACAATCCGAGGCCTCCCAACCAACTTCAGTGAGTGCTTGTGCAAGGTATTACTGACTCAGCCGAGCACAAACCAATGGTTACCCTGTGACCTCTGCTCTCGGACAAGCCCCGGTCAGTCCGACCACTCAGACCTGAGTGGAAGACTACATTCCAGATTTAAGGAAATGATTTCATTGTTAAGAATAATGATGGAGTTGATAGATCGGGGGATGATAGCTGAGGTTTCCGGTTGTTCACCGAGCTTGAAATTTTGACTATAAACGTCTAACCACCAGATGGGATGTCAAAACCAGTGCTCAGAATCTTAAGCTCCCAGAAATGAAATTTGCGATTGGTGAAAGATGGTGAATACTGTTAAGATGATACTTTGACCTGAAATCTGATTTGCCACTTCGTTTTGATGTTGAACTTGTTACGTGAAGTTTGATGAACCGTATCTGAGTTTTGGTCACTTTATCTTGAATGTACTTGGCTGTAGTTAGAATTTGATCGGAGCAGAATTAACTTCCTGCGAATATCTACATAGGTTTGTTGTCATTCGTTGATCTGCGATCACGTCGATGATGTGTTCATGTATATTCGTCTCCTTGTGTGTTGGCTTTTGAGCGTGATGGCATTTGCGTCCCCTTAGGTTCCTCTTCCTCACATTGGTTAGTACATTGTACTCACTGCGATGTGTTTTTTATCGAACCAGTCGAAAAAACGCTCAGCTTCCAGAAACTTACATATTCGACGTTTGCGTCAGCATAAGTTTTCACGGCTTCATGTCTGACCTTCGAGAGTTTTTAGCTTCTGTTAATGGTTAGTTCGTGCTCACCTAATCGCGTGGATAGCTTTGGTTCGATTTACATGACGTAATTTTTGTTACGTACGTAAAGCCCAATTCCGTTTATCACATTCTATTCATTAGTTAAATTGGGCTATCCTTATGGTTGAGGCAATACCTCAACAACGGTTGTTGTTGGGTTGTGTGCTATGTTGATGCCATATGGTCCCAGGAGACATGCTGTTATTTCTGGTGTACTCGGTAGATGGCAGGATAAAATCGGTTTGGTCACTAGTTCTGTAGGGTACAAGTTTCTCGATTTCTGCAATAGACTGCGTTTGATAAAACTTCGTTTATACTCATTGTGAAGAAATACCTGACATATATGGTTTTTTTCTCTTTCGGAGATCTGCGGTACTGCAATTTATTTACGCTCTACTAAACACAGTTTGAACGTGACTTTTTGCGACAGTTTGTTCCGTAGTTATGTCTCTGCATAATTTATGTTTAGTGGCCAAATCTAGGAATATCTTAATACAGCAGGATCTGCCATCGCATTTGCCATCGGATTTGCCATCGCATTAATCAAAAAGCGCTACCCAGGAATACAAAAGCAACTTTTATTTGTAACGAAGTTGAACGGAGCAGCGAGAAACAGTTTTCGCACACAACGTATCACCCTAACACATTTTGCTGTATGTCATTAAGTACATACTGCAGTGTGCGGGTTTATATAGCAAAGGTCTTTGTACATTGTGAAGCCAATCAACAAAATCACTGATTACGCAAACACGCAAACTTACAAAAACCAATGCATATCATTTCCCGGAGCAATCTGATACTGACGAACAAGTATTTCCGTACACAGAGGGGTGAATTCTATTTCATGAGTGTTATCGTCCACGCAAACGGGAGAAGCCCCTGATTTTTGTTGCGTAACACATCTGAAAGGCGTTCTCCAGGTTCAGTTTGAGTCAACATGTCGGGCGACCGGCGATGTTGGTTCTTTGTGAATTTTCACTTTCTGACTTTTCGGTATCTATGAACGTTTTGTGAACCCAAACTCGAATATGTTGGCGATTCCACTGTAAAACTGCCGCTCCACTCCGCTAGTTTGAATGTCCCGGTAATCGCACAGTAATTCATAAATGATGTAAGAGTTGGCACTAAGCGATGGCGGAGTTATCAGTGGCAGTGTTTTGGATTCAGCTGGTGGCGAACAAAATATGCTGCATAGAACGTGCGTCCTCTAGCCTCTGTTTGACAGGTATTCAACAGAGTGGCAGCGTGATCACCCCTGTTTGACAAACGGAGGTAGACATCAAGTTTAGGAGCTGCTGAACAAATCGCGGCGGCCGACTTTCGATTGCAGGATTCCTCCACAAATGCTGAGTATAGCCATTTTTTTGAGCGTGGTTCTTAACGGCGACAATGTTTGGCCAGCGTTTCTCTCGGACTGATTTTTCTTGCAAGATGGTACAAAGTTCTCAACAGCCCGTGCTTGTACTGGATGCTCATACCAAAGAATATTTCAAAACTTTGGTCACGATATGCAGAGGAATCACTCTTAATATTCTAGCATTTCTAATTATACGGTGAACACAAGCCACTTATTGAAGTGTTAAACGATATCGACTTCACCAAGGATACAGGAATCGACTGCCAGTTGCCCTACTTTGGAATGATTGTTGGTCAAGAATCTGTTGGAACACTGGAGAACTCTGTCTGCTGAAGACTGACATACATAGACCACATCCTCAGGTTTGGGTTCAACCATAAGAAAATATCATTCCATCGCTGCACATAAAGACATACCTATCAACCTTGATCATCCACGGAGTTGGTTGCTCTAAGTTTAAATTCTGAGGCACTGATGATTTCACATTGTTTGGTGATGTGACGTTCACAATCTGAAAACCAACTTTAGCGAGTAAACGCTCAAAGAAATATGACATACATTCCGACTAACTGAGGCACATACAAGCGAGTGCTTTAATGGGGTCTTTCAACTTATTTCTGCTGACGGGGTTTTGCCAAAATACAGTGTTTATCATCTGTATCTGCATGTGAACAACCTAGACTGTTCGGGCGGTATGAAACATCATTGTAGGTTTACAGCTGGTGTTTCGTCTTCACAATATATTGAGTGACAGTTAGAACACACGCTTGCACTAGCCCGCCCCCTAATTCCCACTTCCTCATCAGAATGGTCAATTTAAAAAGATACCCTCGTTTCGAGCTCTTTGCCTCAGTTCAACTTCAGTGTCGGCCTAGCCAGGTACATATGGACCTCGCGAAACCATTAAGCGATAACGGTTACACCTTCTAGAGGAACTGTGAATACCAACGCCAACCTTGTTCAACAAACCTGATCTGATTGCGGTCTACGGTGAGAAGGCCGTGGTACTTGATATCATTGTAGTGAACGGATAGCTTCATTTTATAACGTCATTCGGCTGTGACCGTCCTCTTGTGTGGTCACTGATTTCCACCCAGTGATCATCCTGGGCCTCCTGGAGTCTTGTAATACATTTTTATGTAGCAATTAACTCCAAAATTCGCTTTTGGTCTGGAACAGTATCACTACGAAAATGAATGTTGCGGTCTTCCTGAGTGAGTACGGACTATGCCACCACAAAAATGGCTTTAATTACTTATTGATTTTGCTAGACATTTTCATTCTTTTGCTTTTATCTTTTACGTGCTTTCTGGAGATTTGACGGAACATTTTCTAATTTTTGTGTTGACTGTACTCATCGCTTTTATAAAAGAGAAATACTATTTCGAAATATTCTAAGATGATTACTCTCAACTCCCGACCGGCTTCGTCAGTGTTTGGACCAAGCTCGTCGAGACAGTCCGAATGAAGGATTTACCAGACAAAATCCTTCAGTTTAAGTCACTTCTGCCTAAGGAGTTCAAACAACGAAAAATCCATCATGATGTGTCTTTCAACAGCGAGCATCGATATGCTTTACAATTACCACATTGGTCTCTAGAGGCCATAACAATTGGCAATCCAAGTCTAACTGTGTGTATTCACATTCACGATTACAAAACAAGGCATAACACGACATGGGGATTCACTCTTTTAGTCATCAATATCATAAAACGACCAGCATTTTTTGACCAGCTTAATTGAACTACTCATAACTTCGATATTGTTCCGCTACTGATAGCTCTGTGATTTAATGGAGTGTGTGTGTAACGTACTCATCAATTCGAGAAATAAAAGCGAATCGGTTACTTCGTAATACTAGGTCGAATGGCGTAAAAATATGCAGAGACAGTATTCATCGGATTTTATTCATTAACCCCTTCACCCCTTTCCTTCGATATACCACCTAACTTGAAGAAGCACGAAAATCATTGTTATAACCTAAGATACTGTTTCAAATCTTACATCAACCTCTGTGTTCATTTCTACCTGATACTAGTGTCTATTGCTTGAAAAATCTTTTCACCCAGATTCTTATCCAACGAAGCACATTGTGTGTGTTGTCAGCTATTTGCAACTGATTCAAGCTGAATGTGTTGCTGCTACTAAATGCCATATGGAACGTCAAAACGTTCCGGTTTTAGACCAAATTGTTTGGGTTGTTCAGTAGCACAATATCTAACAGAAACTTCAGTGATCGGCTCCTCAGCTAATTGATAATGCTCGTGGAGCAACAGATAGTTTGGGTCATCTGATCGACCTTGAGCCACCGAGTCCTATGTACCTGATTTACTTTGAAAAGTAACATAAATTAGCGCAGGAGAGACAGTGCCTTTATGCCATCCATTGTGAGCTACTATTCACTCATGCATCGCCGGTTATTCTGTAATTTAATCAGCGGTATTCTTGTGACACTCAACCGCCTGAAGTGTCCTCTATTTTTCGTTAAATAAGCATTCATAATTGCACCTTATAGATGAGAACCTCAGTACCAGGGAAGCCAATTCACGGGCAGCTAACGACATATACGTATGACAATGGTAAATCTTACAGAGTTAGGCATGCACAAGGCACCATTAAATGGATGATCAATGATATGCACGTTATCCGCAATTGACAAATTACTCAGGCTACTGAATAAGCGAGCAACTTACGTATTATTTCGTTAAGGTTTCAGGAGAACCAAGAAGAGCCGATTGATCTACTGTATATGCGAATGCGCTATCAATAAAAACGGTTACAAAACGACCAATTTTCTATTGGTGATCATGAAAACGAAAGGGGTTGCGACTACTTTATAATGTTCTTTGACCCCATCCCATGTAAGGATTTTGTTGCATCAATAGTGGACGGTCTCAGTTCAACTCATAACCATCAAAATACCCTTACTTTGTTCGATAGATATAGGGGATTAGTGTGCCGACATTTAACAGAAGATCCAACAGTGTACCCTTTCTTCTCGTCCAACTTCAATGATCTACGTCTCTGCGAAATGTCTGTTTTAGAAAAGTGGTCAAATCCGTCGGTTTTTACGTTCAGATTGTCGCTGTTAGTTATGAGGAGACCACAACATACGTGTTTTAATGAGGTATGAAACGCGTGATATATGACCCAATAAAACCACGACAGTCAGTGTTTCAGAATTTAAAATTTTGGTTAGCTACGTATGATGTCCATCGTAACACTTCCTATGGTCCTTGCGAATCTTTAGCACAGTAGTGACAGATTTGAGTGCAGAGGTTGGCAGACAGTTTTATTAAGGACAAACTTGTCTGATGAGGAGTCTGTGAGCAAACAGGAACTTACCTTATAATTTAAACGTTACTCCCATTTGTCCACATTCAGGAAAACATCCCGCCTGGTCTACTGGAGGAATAAACATTGGACCTATGTTGGAGAAAATCAGCAATGCAAAAACTGTTTGATCTATATGTTACTCTTGTATTTAGTGTGTAATAGAACTGACCAGTATTTTGTTAATCTGACCTTAGTATGACTATCACCCTAACCGCTGTCATCTCTCCCCTACAGGTTTAGGTAGCCACTTGTTTCTATTATTTTCGTCACTTTAAGCACGGTGCGGCAATACACCATACAAATTACTGGTACCCATCCTGTGTCAGAATGGTACAAACAGAACAGAGTTGCTTGTTGTTCGAAAATTTTCCTGAGGAAACCACAATCGATGAACGTTAAACATACGAGTCCACTTTGGAAGTTTTCTTGCTGGAGCGGTTATTGAGGATTACAATTTCTAGTTTGCTTCAGAACCCGGCGTACTGCTCAACGACATGCATCTGAAAACGGGATTAAGGATAACTCAGCCCGGATCACTCAGTTGTCACGTAGTGCGGTCTTCAGTTGTATAAACTTGATGAGTTACGTACCACAGTTTTGTCAGTCTAGTTTAGGTAGTGACTAAAGACCGATCAGTTCGATATGTGTAATCCACCAAGGTGTGATGATTATTAAAGTGTTTGCTCGTTGGAACTGAAGTCCTACTGGTACCAGACCTGTAGTGATCGGGGAACGAGATCCTCCAACGCCCCAGGCAATACAACCAGAACGTTCACACCCACAACTATGAATTCATCACAAACGACCAGTGTTAGCTTGTTATAACGTGTTCTAATATAGCACATCAGTTTTTCTTGAATGTCCCATCAGTACAACCCCTATGAACAACGTACTAACTGGAATATCTGGGTTCGTTTACGATAAATGACAGCCAATTTCTTCATCACTAAAACTTCAACTAGAGACTGTAGTGGACGATTTGCTGCATGGTTGTCGTCGAAAAGCTCAAAGCTGATTTACTTACTGCTGTGGAACAATTTCCCTGTAAAATTGTGCCCTAGTCGGGTGGTTCTGCGTTTTCTCCACCGAAACGAAATTGTCCACCGTGTTCATATTTACCATTATTAATATGTAAAACTGGGCTTCTCAGATTCTTACGGAAAGCAAAAATTGTCCTTCAAAATGAGTAGATATCTTCCGTAAGTCCAATTTCATTAAACTGATAGTCAAAATCTAAAGCTCATCAGAGTGACCAACAGTTTGGTGATGTGGATTTAATCATCCAAGTTTTGTGATCGGAAAACGAACAGTTAACAAGCTTGTACCAACAGCACGTTCAAACCATTGGCTGGAGCAAACGAGCTACAACTCGTAGGTTTACTTGAGAAAACTGATACCATGTTACTGCTAACCGAAAACTTCATTCAAACGGCACTCAATTGATGTGAGCCAATATCTTGAAATAGGGATCCTAGGATTACACCAATGGTAGACATTTATACAATTATGACCAAAATTAACTGACGTATTTATTTAAAATTGGTACTTGGTAATAAGTGATCTCAGCGACCGTACTCACTTTATCTGTTCACACATGCCGCCTAATCATTAATTTGACGGTTCACTAGACCTCTAACCTTATTGAAAGTTGTAAGTCACCGAAAAGTATTATTAACTGTGATAACTTAAATCTGATTCAGAAGCATTTTCAGACCGGCATTAATTGGAAAAATGCGAAAAAGCTTGAGTAGTTATGAAGTGTTTCACATTAAAGGCATTCGAACTTTCTGGTAATTTTGGATTGGTTGGAAATATTTACTAAATAAGGAAAGAGGAATGATATTTTTGTTTCAGCGGATTGGTCAAAAGTCCATCTCATTTATCAGTTTAATCTAAGTGGTCGGAATGGCTATATATGTGTTGTTGATGTGACGAGGTTTTCAGGGAGTCCACCGAACCACTAATTGCAGGTAAGCCTACGACGATATCTTATGTGATCATCGGTGCCTTCTGTATCGCACTTCATGTTGAAAGTAAGATTCTGATTACTAGTGAACCAGTTGATTCAGAAAATTCTTATTATGTACCGCTGGCTAATTTATCTAAGGGAATATAGCATGATCTGCTGACATTCTTCCTAGACGATTCTTCATCCTTGATACCCATTACGTGGATTGTAGGCTGTATTTTATAATGTGATTTGTATAAATATCCTTCACAGCCAAGAACTTAAATAAAAAACTCTCAAGAGCATTGATGTGTGCAATAGTCTACTGCCAGCAGCTCTGGACAAAATAATTCCACATAAAACTCCAATAGAGGTTATGGTGATTTGACATAAGTAACCTACATAATGTGTGGTTAGACGTAAATTTCACAAGTGGACGAATATGAGGTGTGCTTAATTAAAATGTAAAAGCTCGCCAAATTTATGATCGTAAGACAGATTAGGTAACTACTTGGTACCTGTAGGTTATACAGATATATGCACCACATGCGGAGTCCGAGACGAGTGGTATAACAATTGGCTAACAACTACAGTTTCACGCTATAAGAATGTCCACGCAACACAACATCATTTTCAAACAAAATCAAATGTTAAAAATCTATGCACCAAGGCAGTTGCAAATAGTGGGGCCTAACTGCACATTGCGGATGATCAGACGTACGGCATCAAACAGAATTTTTCAAATGAACACAGTCATCAAAACACTTAAAAAATCAACATGATCTACATTATTCTGTGGAATGAACTAATCATTTAGTAGGACAGTAGAAGCAACGGAAAAAAGAAAGAGGTGTGCAGGAAATGGAGGTATATAATGATTAACAAGTGATAAACGTGACCAGACAACTGCGGATAAATTTATCACCAGAAACCAGTAGATGATGTGAAAGTTTATTAAAAAGATCCAAGCAAACAGACAGGATTGCTCATATGACATTTCACACAGTGTGAAGTAATGAGAAGAAATGAATTCAACATTCACCGGAATAAGGCACAAGAGACGTCATACGAATGCGGCAAATGGTGCATTATTATCTGAAAAAAGCCGGGAGAAACAAGCAGTGGACAATATGTCCGCTGATGGAGCACAGAATCACCGGTCACTCCACAGTCAAGGTGACGTGGAGTGAAGAGAGAATTCCGATGCACCGGACATTACGCGAGTGTCTTCTGCCTTCGGTGAAATCGCGGCTAACGTTAGATGGTCACGTTACATTATTCCCGAAATATTTGTCACGACGAAGTCGAACGGAGGGCACGCCATGTATATGCAGGAATATCGATTCCTGATCATAAGCGAACAGCAGCAACATTTGCACTAGTTGTGAGTGACACAACGGCACCCTGACTGATCTGATGGTTCGGATGGATTGTCCAGCAGGGTGGGCTAAGAAACCTGAATTGGGACCTCCATAACCAACACCGTATTGGCTGCACACTTGCCCTCAAACGTGTCATACTGAATGTTTGTGGATGTGATATGGTGAGAAAATGGGAGCAGAGTTATGATTGTGCCCCGTAGGACAGTGTAGTTAGTGTTGATTTGTGATGTGGGTTGATCACTGAATAGTTTTGATTGATGTTGACTTTGGAGGGTTTCAATGCAGGATTGACTATTGAGATTTGTATCTCAAATCTGCTCAGACAGTTCGTAGCTGTTACTTATTAATATGGTTCTGACTTCATCAACGTTTTCTGTGAAACACGACCAGATAGCGGATGGATTTAAGTCCCGTGGTCAGAGTTATTCGTCTGTGTGCGGCGAATGTGACGAATTGCATGTTACTATTTTTTCCCTGTCCAGGGGAATGTGAGTGACGGAATTTTTTGTTTATACGTGAACTGCTATAACATAGCGGATTGAACCAGACAGGCGACAAATATTACTGAGAAACATTAAGCGAACTGATTGGTGTTCACGATACTCACCTCAGTTTACATTCGAAAACAAATCAGTCTCTGGAAGCGTTTCACATTACGTGAAAATACCTTCGTAAGCTAAACCTCACTGTTATAATCAACGTCAGCTGCAGTAGTTCCCGCTAGTAGGCATTAGTTTTTCCTCGTTATGACAAACTAAATTCGCGAATTTAGTTAAATACCTTTTCTGATAAATTAAAGCCTTTCTGAACCGTTTAGATCCACGAGAGGAGCTAGTTGGATAACACAGGCTTAAGGTGAATATTTATCAAATTCTAGGTCAGCCTCGTAAAGTCGGTATACAACAGAGAAAATTATGAATGGAACAGTGGCATTAACGACAGTTTCGATAATTTGAGTCGTACAAAACTGCGTTCATTTTATTCTTGAAGCTTTGATCATTTATCGAGTAATAAAAAGCACACAACTCAACTCACACTGTTTATGTACGGCTGCCATTTTCAGAATCCTCAGCGCCTATAATACACGTAAACTCATGTATATCTAGTACACAACACACTGTTCGGTCATCTTTTGAAATGCTTCATTATGCCTGTAAGTCTTCAGCGCGCAACTGTTGGACAGGATACGGGCTACTTTCGTAAGCTCAAACGAATGGTATTCAAACGTGTGACTTCTTGGCATGATTGAACTGGAATGAACTACTAAATTACCTGGCTGCGATCTAACTTGTTTTTGGCCCCGCACGGTTGCTCTGGTTTCCGTCAAATTAACTGTGTTAATCCACAGATTTAAACAAATTGAAATAAAGTTATCACAATATTAAAGTCTACTGAACCACTCTGTTAGGTAATATTGCTCACGTCCTTTTGCAACCCTTCCGTCTACCTTGATAGCTATCCCAAGAGAAAGGAAACCACGTTTGTTTTTGGTGCACTCGGTGTTGCTCTATACAACCCTTTATAAAACGCATTTTTGCGCTCGTTTGCCTGTGTCCAAAGGCATCGAGTCAAACGTGTGTGGTAAAACACCCAGCAAGCTAGGTAAAATCTGGCAGTCACTCACTGGTTAACTAAAAACTTCTGTTGCACTGTTGCGAGAGATATATTTACCACAGGAACTTCGAGGAGTCCTTAGATATAGTTCTCACCCAGTTGCATTTTCCTTTGTTAAACCTCGACAACTGACGTGGGTTATACTGGTATAGGGAAGAACTGGGAGTTGGTTTTGCCAACACCGAGTCAATTGGTTACCATATGCTCAGGCTGGAATTCGAAGTAAATCCAGGGTACTGGAGAAAGCCTATAAACGTCAAGAAATGCTACAAGAACCCAACTAACAGATTAAAACCACACTGAATAAACCAACCGAATTACTCGAAGCTCAATACATGATGTCAATTATTCCTCTCCGAGTCGTTACCTTCCTACTGTCTTTGAGGCAACATCTTGGCCGAAATCAGAGAACAGTATATTCTCGTGATCAAGCGTAACAACAAGTCAGCCTTCCTGTAGTTGGCTCCCAACCGTCATGGTCATAACTGATCAGCAAACTGCTTAGTAAGTTGTGTTACAAACGCATGACCTGTTCAAGACGTTCATGTATTTTCATTGAAAAAATTTCACCAGGCGACCAAAAATAAATCGGAGACATCCAAAGTTTACCTTAACCAATTATACTGAAGTGGCTTCACAAGAGCATTGAGGTTAAAATTACGAACAGTCGCCGTACAGCCTGACAGTCCGTGAATTATCTGTTCACCGGTCAGCAGGCCTATTTTCAACTCAAAATGTTTTCGTAAAACTAAGCATAGCTAATCAACCGGTTTTGATTTACTTTATCTCATCTGCTAGTTGATGGTGCATAAGGTAGCAGACTGGATTGGTTTCCTGCATCCGTTAGACTGAGTTCAACTAAAAAGCCGGTCAATGTTAGAAGAACTTGGCAGGTGTAAAATTCACCTCTGATCCGTTCAGTTGGTGAAGGTTATCGTACATTTTTGCATCGTCACATAAGGCTTTGACCAAACAAAACTAGATTATTCAGCCAGCATCTTTCGAAAAAAGCACTAGACTCGAGTTTTACTCTCATTAGAGCTCGTCATCAGTGATCTGAAATACCACCCAGCAGGTTCGATGAGATCAGTGATCTTGATCTCTCTCGGAAGTCCTAATCGCACGGTTATCGATTGGAGGTGACGGGACAGTTATTGTCTCTCCTCTCAAGACGACCGGGCAACCTGATCATTGGTCACAAGCGAGAGTGGTTGAATGTTCAGATTTGATAATTCGATCGTGGCCTAATGTGAAGTCAATGACACAGTGGTCAATACGGTTGCCTTATGAAAACGTGGCCGGATTTCTAGTTCTGGTCGTGGCAAAGATATGCACAACTGATGAGCTCTAATGAGAGCGAAACTCGGGTCTAGTACTTCTTTTCGAAAGAAGCTGACTGGAAAGTCTATCCGAACGCGAATACTGCGATCAAATGCGGGTGGTGTTCAACCTGATTATAAACCAAATCCCCGACCACTCCTCAAAAATGGATTAATCAACTGATTCATGTAGGTGGGGCGCCATATTCTCAAACAAGTCGTAAGAAGTCAGCCATGCAAGACACCCTTTTTTGTTCTTCCCATCCAGATTTAACAGAAGCGTACGTTTCAACTATGTGAAAATTGAAGCAGGTCAGTAGGAATGACAGAAGGAAGTTAACAGAACAGTATGTGTCCCTTATCAAACCTATCAGGAAAACTACTCACCACTCACAAGCCATTGTGTGTGGGTGTTTACATATGATGTCTCAGTCATGTCTAGTGTGAGGCCAATGACAGAGTTGTCAACACAATTGTTTCCTGGGGGCGTGGAAGAAGTTCGAGTCCAGGTCGTAGCAAGGATGTGTACTAGTTAAGAGCACTGATGACAGTGAGACTCGAATATACTGTTTTTCCTCAAAAACGGCTGACTGAACGGTCTACGGGAATGCGACAGTTGCGGTCACATGAGGTCTTACAACTTCATTAATGCAGACAGAAGACATATGTTGCAATATGTTGACTTGTCGTTTACTTTCATCATTCGCAAACGTAAAACATGCAAGTTATATATAACAGACATTTAGATGTAGACAGAGGATGAATACGCACACAATCACATCAACCTATTGTTTCGTCATCACCAGGGTGACCCGATGGGTTGTTTCAACCACTTTTGTGCACATAGCGCCGGCTGGTGAGTTCTAATCAGCATAGCTTCGTTAAATGCCAGTAGCTTCGGGTTTTCATGACGTGACAGTATTTTGAATGATCTAAATGGGTCAATCTGGTGATCTGTTATCATAAGATGTTTGGCAATGGATGATGTGGGGCTTCGAGTAACGGATTCAGTGGTTTGAGATTGTTGGCAGGAGTTTTTATAATCAGTTTGGGACATGTTCTGCCACTCGCTTGGATAGTTGTCGGTCTGTTCTGCCTATGTAGATGTCATTGCAACTGCAAGTGAGCTGACAAGCAACGTGAGAGACAGAATGGTCAGAGAATTTGTGTTTACGATTGCGTTGAACGGGTCATTTATTAGTTTGAGCCTAGCGTAATTGGGCAGTCGCGTACGTACGAGGTAGGGTAAGTTTAAATTTGTGCCTGGTGCCGTGTGCCAGATGATCTCCTTTGAAGTGCAGACGTAGAAAGATATCTTCCTTTTGAGCTGTGTGGACTGGCTCACTGCATTTGCTCAGCATGCTATGGGTGTCTGTGAACTTTACGGGATATCCGTTTGTCACTGAAGTTTTTTTTAGTACATCTTCCTCCGTCCGCTATTTATCGCTGAGGTAGCTTCTATAACCTAGGAAGTGCAGTAACATCCAGAACGAATAGGGTGTTGCACTTTCCCACCCTATCGATGAACCTGATATTCGCATGCGCACAACGTAAGTCACCTAGTAGAATCTAGATGTTGTAGCCATCTTTCAACGGATATCGTTTGTAGACATTTGTAGAGATTACTGCGACTGATTTTTTTGACGGAGCTCCTTTGTCTCCAAACGGATTGTGAATATACGTACGAGTGTGTTTAAGGGTACATTTTGTCAATAAAACTCAGCAGCGAACTGTAATTAGAAATCTAAGACACAGAATACTAAGGAATCTATTGGTTTGTTGGCGGGAACGTAAATGATTATCCAGTTGTTCTCAGTATTTTAGCCAGGATAATCAACATTTTCTGTTAACAGCACACCCGTGATTAGCGAAAGATGTTGAAACGTAACAATGTGCGGGAGCCACGTTGCGACCTCTGGCATTTACCGGATAAACTACCTGAACAAAATCAAGAATGCCTACCTAAATGGCGTCAACTGTAATTTAATTCGTCATCGTAATTAAACCCCTTACTAAGCTAACGTCATGATATGACCAGGTTTACGTCAGAGATCCACCTTAATTGCAATTCGTCTTTGTGAGCTGGGAATAAACCAAACTGGCGAGGAATGACTCTTCCTGCCATTCTGGTGCTCTCAAAAGTAAGAACAGTCATATCTGACTGTTTTATTTCCCGGAGTAATACAGTTTTTTCATGTCTGTTACACTCCCATTTCTTCCACTATAGTAAACTTTGACGTGCTTGATGATGCAGCTCATCATGACACCGTAATCGGGTTTTGTAATAGTATTCCGGTTCTTTTGTGCAGTTGGTTAGAAAATTCGTGTTGTTTTACAGTTCTTCAGTGTGAACTAACTGATCCCACTTCAATCGGCTGCAGTTAACTATCTTGCTAGCTACATATTTACGGCCTATGTTCAGGGGACTAGACTTACAGTGCTCCGCACAAAAATCAGAAGAGAGAACGAGTCCACCCAATCTATTCTAATTAGAGTCCCTACAGTAAAACTGTGAGTCTAGGAATGGTACATCTGACACAGTTTGAATCAAAGTGACAGATTAAGAATCAACATTAAATAATGCAGGTTCACCGGGAAACCGACTATACACCTGAACAGAGTAATTCTCCCTTTACCTCTCAGTTTTGAGCATTCAGCTCTGGGTTTTAATCAAATACCTACGTTTCCAGTTCCATAGACAAAACCGCAACAATGGTTAGTTAATTCGTTGAGTTGGAAAGTCTAGAATCTTTCTGAGTTCTAAATTGAGGATAAACAGTCATAGAAATGGGTTTTTGCAACACCAAATTGACGCCTTCTAGTACAACTACAAAAACATTTTCGTAATAAATATACTGAGAATGTGTATAATGACTTCTCCTATCCTGGTGCGAAGGTCCGGGTATCCAAAAAGTTACCTCAAGAGCATTGGGACTTTGCAGCTTGCCGGGTCACATCACATTCCTCAAGAGTTTCTGAGACGCAACCTGCGCACTCAAATTTTCTCAGTTGACAGGTCACCTGGAATTTCTTGATCGATATTTACCACATTTAAGAAGGAACCGCATTCTTGCGGAAGAATCAAACGATTGCTCACAAATGAAGTACGTTTCAAGGTGTGCCAGATGTATGTTCATGCTTTCGGATGCAGTGAATATCTAAGCGCTATCGTGTAACTAAAGCCCCTTCAAGGTCTGGTAAACTATGGAGTTAATGAACGGACAAAAAACCTTGTCATAAAATCTGCCATTGACATCGATGGGCTCAGTTCCCATGGTTTCCTCTCTCCTGATCCACTTACCTCTTCATGGGCATAGGTATTCTGAAAAACGTACCTAGTTGAATTCCAGCAAAGCGGGCGGTTTTGACCCAATGGCACTGAGCACTTTTGAAGAACATACTGACATACGTGCAAACCATAGGGTGAGATAATTCGTTATTGTTCCAGACAACGTAAAATTGCTGACCGTTGCAGTCTGCTACGCCTCACAGCAACTGCTAAAAGCAGAATGGCCAAACATTCTAATAGTCCTTGATGAGCACCCTCAAGCCGATGACACACGATTGGCTTAGCAATCACCAGGTAGAGATAGCCTGAGTATGACAGCGGAACAACAGCCCTTCGAGTTAAAAGCAAACGTTGTCACCCCAGATAAACAGGGTGAAAGCGGCTCCTACTTAATGGTCAACTCGTTTATAGTAGCTTATGTACAGCGCCCGATGTTTTCGTTTGACAGCTTCGTCCCAATAATTTATTATTTAAATAAAGTTTGCACCTCCTATCATATGTTTTGGGAAAAAAGGAAATTTTTGGAGGTGTTAAAACGCAACTAGTACGTTAGGTTTTCAACAAATCTAAGATACAAATTTTAATTGTCAATCCTGCATAGAAACACTCCAAAGTCAAAATCAATCAAAACTATTCAGTGATCACCCCACATCACAAATCAACACTAACTACACTGTCCTACGGCGCACAATCATAACTCTGCTCCCATTTTGTCACCATATCACATCCACAAACACGTTTGAGAGCAAGTGTGCAGCCAATACGGTGTTGGTTATGGAGGTCCCAATTCAGGTTTCTTAGCCCACCCTGCTGGACAATCCATCCGAACCATCAGATCAGTCAGGGTGCCGTTGTGTCACTCACAACTAGTGCAAATGTTGCTGCTGTTCGCTTATGATCAGGAATCGATATTCCTGCATATACATGGCGTGCCCTCCGTTCGACTTCGTCGTGACAAATATTTCGGGAATAATGTAACGTGACCATCTAACGTTAGCCGCGATTTCACCGGAGGCAGAAGACATTCGCGTAATGTCCGGTGCATCGGAATCCTCTCTTCACTCCACGTCACCTTGACTGTGGAGTAACCAGTGATTTTGTGCTCCATCAGCGGACATATTGTCCACTGCTTGTTTCTCCCGGCTTTTTTCAGATAATAATGCACCGTTTGCCGCATTCGTAGGACGTCTCTTGTGCCTTATTCCGGTGAATGTTGAATTCATTTCTTCTCATTACTTCACACTGTGTGAAATGTCATATGAGCAATCCTGTCTGTTTGCTTGAATCTTTTTAAATAAACTTTCACATCATCTACTGGTTTCTGGTGATAAATTTATCCGCAGTTGTCTGGTCACGTTTATCACTTGTTATTCCTTATATACCTCCATTTCCTGCACACCTCTTTCTTTCCTGCCTCTGAATCGACTGTATCATCACTCCATCAATCTATATATCATGAACTATTGTGGGTTGTTTTGGCTCAGTTACCTTTCTTCGTGTCTTAATTTTCCTCCCGGGTTTTTTCATTCTCTTGAATAAACCGCCTTCCCGTGGCTGGCGGAAATAGAAGTCTATCTGCTGCGCGCAATTTTTTTGTCTCCCGTCTTTCTCCTCTGGCTTTAGAGACTGTGCAATGCATGCATGAATTACACGTGATGATGTGAAGATGTCTTGGATATCTGTTGGAATAATAGACTCGAGACAAATAGTATTCTACAGGGGTAGGGTTGGAGTTTTTGTGAATGTCTGCGAGCCACGAGAGGCGAACTGGTGGAAATAAACTGTTTCATTTTTCCTCGGGCTCAAACTTTTCTATCGCCCTCACAGTCCTCTACTGGAGCATGATCTGCCACATTTCTTTATTTTCCAACGGTCTGCTTGGTCCGTTTTTCCACAATCGGTTCGCCCATATAATATATAACTTCTAAATCCTGTTTGTAATGACTGAGAACTGCTGTTTAAAAATTAGTTTATGACGCTGTTACATTTTTAGTGTGTTTGTTTTTATGCTGTTTTCTGGTGTGATTCAGTGGATAACAATCTGTGTTCCACATTGTGCCCAAATTATGAGTGGCATAAAGAGGATATTCACAATGTATCGCAATTTGCCTTGTAACATTTACGAAAAAACTGCTCCTGAAAATTTTTTGCGGGTTCTGGAAACGATACAGAGGTAAATTTAGAACACCACAACTCATTCTCGAATATTCATCAGTTTGTGAGTTCGCATAACTATAGGTATTCCGTCAAACACAGTGACCAATCTTGTTTATTCTTGCTAAAAGACAATAATCGTACAACATAGGGCTTAAAGTGTGCCAAAGAGAGAAATTAAACAGATTTTTGTGGAACGTGGGTCCTACGAAATAATGTGCTCATCTAACCAAGTTGTTGACTGGAATGCACAACCATACCACCTGTGAATTTTAGCGGCACTCAAACTACCGATGTGCTGGATGCACGGATGTCAAAACAACTAAGTACACACACTTTTGGCTACTGTATTCAGAACATTAATCCAGAAGCCCTTGGTGACTTACCGATGATATACCAAGGAACGTTGTCTGAGCCACTCTCGAATTAATAAAACATAAATGAGAATGTGGTTGTAGCTGACCTCCGACTACTTTCCCAGTCACAGTCATCAACTCACCGACTGTTTACAACTGCACATTTTTCGACAAGTGATTCGTCGTCTTTGAGACAATACCTTTATGCTGTTCAGCTAAGGTTGAAAACTGTCATTTTCTTGATAGTTAGACGGTTGATTCAACATGTACGTATCTCCATTTTGAGTATTCTACTGCCCCACTATGCGCACTTCGTGAAAATGTTGTTTAAGTACTTGCAATCCCCTCCAAAAATTATTATATATTTTCTCAAAGTTTGATATGCCGGACTTACCCAATTTTCTGTTGTCATGGTCCTTTTCGATGCGCATAACTAATGTCTGGACTTTGCGTATCTATCAGCTGCCGTCGGTAGCTACATATAGTCGTTTATGAGAATTGAGTTTGTTGTATTGGACGATGAAATGTGTATAGAACTTGTCAACCTCGCCATTTTGTGTCATTTTGAAAGACTTTAACTGGGAATGAGTTTTTTTCTATCATTGACAATCTAACGATTGGTATCAGTAATGAAATGACGTCATCAACACTATGTTTGCCATTGAGGACAGAAGACCATGAATGTCCTAAGCCACATAGAACCGTTCAGTATGATGATGCGCATGGTTATGTAACCTAGAAGTAATTATAGTATCAGTAGGAGGGTAATCGGAATGCTTCCAAAACTGTATTTGCAAATGCCATTGGGTTTTACAAAACAGGCGTTCACAATGTGAACAGTTACTCATGCGCTAGTTTCTATTGGCAAACTTCGAATACCGTATTTCGCTGTGACCTGTAGTTACTTTTAATAACCCACGATTCGACCACTTTGAGAAAAATGTTCGGATACACTCTGCTTACCTGGGGTAGACTAGGAGACAGATGATTGTGAGTCAAAACAATTAGTACTGGTGTTAATGAATCCGTGATATAACACGGTTAAAATGTCAGGATACAAAGGACGAGGATGGTACAGTTACTTTATGAATTTACGGATTTATTTAGTGCCAACTTTGTCAACAGTTTAAGGAAAACCTACCTAGAGCCAATTGTATGGAAGTATGCTGAGTATCGTCAATCGTTTCTTGTCTGCCATTCCAATCCATACCGGTGAATATTTGACCTGTCTCCTCTTACTTCTAGCTTACTTTAACAGAAGTATTGTTAAAAAGATTATTTTTTGAGTTTGGTATATTAGTCACAAATATTTTGGTAAGTTTGAGCAGTTTCATAGTGAGAAACTGGTGATTAATTAGGCTAGACTATTCGTCTGCTGGAAATGATCACTACGTTGTCATCTGCCTTGTGAAACACCTGACCAAATATGTGCAGCAAAGTTGAACTGTGCAATACCCGCAGTACCAGACTGATCAAATGACTACCAGACGGAAATGACAAAAAATCGATTAACTAAAACGATCTGTGGTCTGATGATCACACCTTGTTCAGTTTACCTTTTGATGAAGGAAAAAGTTACCAAAAGATCATGATAATTATCACATGTCTTCACTTATCTTGTTTATCGTGACTCGTCTTTCCAAGAAGTTAAACCTCGAACAATCTTTATTTGGATGTGTGTTAAAATTGTCTTAATTGTCACTTACTACCAAAGCAGTGACGTGAAGATCCGAAATTAACGATGTCATGCAATTCGCTTGAAGATTTGCGGAAACACACACTCATTCAGTTATACTTGGAAACAAACACGACACTTGAAAGATGTGACAACATTCACTCTGTTGCAGTTTTTCGAGGAAGGCAAAAATGTAGTTATGTAATTTTTATTGACAACTATCGCCGCAATCGTATGCAAGGTTGAATAAAAGAAAAAAGTAGATAGAAAACCAGTACCTGCTCGCCATTGTTAGAAAAGGGTTGCATTTGATTGATTAAACTAAACAACTGACCTCGTGTTCAGGCAACCAGTCACTCGGTTGCGGGTCAAACGGAAGTGAATTTGTAATTCTTGTCTACTTAGTAATAATACGCTTCGGCCTGGTCCAGGTTGCGGTAGTGAAACGGCAAAAGGTACAACAAATGTGTTCGAATAAACCATGTTCTGATTTCCTTGCACGAGTAAGCTCAGGTCCAATGACACATTTTTGGGTGGTATGCACAAAGAGCTTTCAGTGTTCATGAATGGAGTTGACACTTATTGATTAGATTTTTTCAAGTTAGTATAAGGTGACAATTTATGTCTCAACGCCACGTGACTGTATTGCTATGAGACCATCCTTCCCCAAGCAGAATATATAGATTTGTAGTCACGCAGCTTGTTTTCCGGGGGGAGGGGGGGCATGTGTTAATGCACCCGTGGACCTTACCGAAGAGGTAATAAACACTGATGTTTCTAAAGTCTATGAAGACTCAACACCTTCAGTTCACAGAGTATAAATCATGGTTTGCGGGCGTTTTTTAGTGCGTTATTTCCACGTGCTTCTGGATGTAATTTTTAGTAGCACTGCCCCATGTGATGTGGGTGTTGGTGGCACCGGTGTGACAAAATTTCTCTACTCTACACTGGTGGACTGTCTGGTCAAGGTGTGCCACCTTATGTTGATACACAACCCATAAGGGGTGTAAAAGTTTGCCAACCTCGTTCAGGGAGAATGTGGTGACAGGATCGCCAAGGAAACCACAGTAGGCAGTTCAGAGTGACAACTGCGGAAATCTCTCACCAATGTGCATAACCACTGGTACATCCTGTGAAAGACGGGATGTTTGTTTACTGAATAAGTTACAGCAAAATTGAGCAGTAGGTCAAAATTAAAAACAGCAAACATATGGACACTATAAAGTTACCTAAAGAGAATTGGTGATTCTCACCAGACAGATGATCGGTATCCAAATAAGTACTCATGCATTCAGTGAAAGTTCATCATGAAACCTTTGCTTACTTGCCAGTTCAAAGTGGCCGGAGGATTTGTGAAAACATTCGCTATATCACAAACCTCGCTGATCACTTTGACATCCGGCGCCTACAGATTCCTTGCACACAACACGTTCGAACACTGGATTTCAAACCTATCGCCCAGAAACTTTGGACAATCCCCTGGAATGTGGAACAACGGAAAGTCCAGTTTGGCGAAGTATTCCCCGATATCCAGCCGCCTTTATTTATTTCGTGCAACAAGCCACGTTGTGTGCATTTGTGGTCAAGACTGCTTAGGGTAATTCATCTGATCAGTGTGTTATTTGGTCTGTGCACTGTAGGATGACAGGTTTAAAGATTTATATAACCAAAATGCTTACAGTGTGGCCATCAGGAATTGTGACTACCCGCTGTTTACTTACTTTGTAAACTTGGGTAACAAGGTTGACAGCTTGGCAGTCATGCAAACTTGTTTGGTCCCCAAGCTTTGAAATGGGTCAGAATAGTTTACTGAGTCTGCCGCATTCTGTAACACTGATAGTGCGATATGCAAAAATATTTGTCTAACGCATCAGTAAAAGAGAATGTGATTTTCGATTGGGTTCTGTCCTGTAGAATGCCGTATGACACCAACGAAGTGTTGCTATACAACACGTGGCGCTCATTGACCGTATTTGACAGATTTGAGCTAGTCTATGTGAGCTTCGATCACGTCATATATGTGAACACTGCGTAGTTTTACACAAGGAATGTTCGTTAGTTGGCATATGAACAGCGTCATCAGCCGTCAGGAATAAACTGGTTGCTTAACAGAGGTGTTTGCAACAATCACCGAAGAACAATCACTTTCAACATGCCACCATTTTAGTTGATGAAGTGC
Source organism: Paragonimus westermani (assembly GCA_008508345.1). NCBI lineage: Eukaryota > Metazoa > Platyhelminthes > Trematoda > Plagiorchiida > Troglotrematidae > Paragonimus > Paragonimus westermani. Next base: position 44,365 of record QNGE01001783.1, on the reverse strand, counting down.
ATTTTGTCATCATATGTCCTCATTACAAACAAACTTTGTTTGTGAACTGCACAACTGCGAGGGCAACATCACTTTTATACGCTCTTGCCTTCAAATAAGACCAAATGATATTCTGTCGCCACAGATATGGGACTTTGGCAGAGATAGATTGTAGCTTTGATATTCACCCATACCTTACGACACTATTACAGGCTGATAAGGTCAACTCACCCAGACACTGGTAGTAAAAACGCAAATGTAACTCAACACCATTCCACGAACGTTACTTTATCCAAACCTATAGAACGTGGAACGATTTCATCAGTGCAACTGATCTGCTTTCATAGAGCCTGAAAGTATTAGATTTCATCTGAATGAATAAACACTTGGTTCTTTCTGTTTTACAGCAAAATCAACATGACCAACAGACTTCCAGTGGCTATATTCTTAATGCCTTTTCTGGTGATCATGCCACAGGCGCAAGAATGGTCGCATGCGGAATCGACTCATTTGCAACCAAAATCAAACGAATATGATGAGTTCGATAAGACCTACGGAGAAAGCGACGGTCAATTGGGGGTTCTGTTAGTCCGGCGACCGTTTTATCCCCAACGCTTCGGAAAACGATTTGAAAAAATATTCGGTAACCTACACTTACATAATTCACCCAAACTTTAATCTAGACAATGATTCACTTAAAGTGTGTGAAGTCAACTTCAGCTCGTAGAGCAACATTACATTATAGTCTAAATAATATTAGGTTACCCCACTGTGTTTGAAAATTCATGTATTTTACCCAGTAGAGCTAGTCAACAAAGTGAGTAAAGTTAAATGGAGTTTTGTTAGTGCGGGGTTTATATTTCGACAACAGTGAAACCAAAGTGCACTACGAACTGTCCTTCTGCGTTATTAGTTCTCATTTAGTTATTATCATTCTTGTTACCCTCAACCATTCATCCACAATCAGCGCGTGTTAACGCATACCTTTGTGAGGCTTGAAGACCAAAGGTGTGCCAAACGCCAACTCCACAATTTTATGACGACGTACCGAGAACCATTGTAAATCCGTACGAGCCACCCACCACACTGTTGATGCAGTTGTCCGGATCGACTTTCTTTGACTATGCAAAATTACTACGTTCTGTAATTAATCTGTGTTACTAGTTTGCGATTTGCACGGTGCATAGCAACAAAAGAATGATTGACGAAACTTTATATGAAAAACAGTAACGTCCAATCATCAGTACGTTATCTGTAAAAGTGAATTACGTTTAGACCATAACCGCTTCTGAGCTTTCAGTAAGAGAGAGCTCGCAGACATCTGGTGGAATAATGTGTTCACTTCTAACTAGATTATGCCCCCCATACCTCTTTGTCTGCTAATTTGATGGTTCAAACTTTGCAAAATTTTCTCTAATTTGATTGTTCAGTTTTTCAACAATACATTTGAAGTTCACTTCGGTTTTTCAATGGAAAGTCGTAAGCAAACCGGGCTGAAAACTTTGGCATTTGTTTAGAGATGCCCACGAATTAAAACGCGATTGCCTACAAGTCCGGTGAAGGCTTATACCATTTCACAAAATTCGGTCGTAACCTTTTGTTTATGTACCAAGCTAAAGAGACACCAACTAAATGAAACTTCCAGTGTGAGTGTGTATCTAAACATTTTATTCACGAAAAAAACAATTCACTTGGTAGCAACTTTAAAAATCTCTCTTGTTCTAATAGTATGTCGGAATTTGTGCACCGAAACAATCCATTCAGGCATGTCATGGATATCTGAATTGTGCATTCAGTTTGTGAGACAAAAATGGTTACGAACGATCCTGATTCCCATAGGATTTTAAAGCGATATTCCTCGCATGAAGCGCTCTTACTCCTTCAAGGTTTCGTCTTAAGTTACATAAGGGAGAGCTTTAGTTGTCACACATCAGGTTCATCAAAAATGTTTTGTGTAATTTCAGATTGTTTGGTACAGATAATCTCAGGTTCATTTGTTATCCCAAAAAGAAGCCAACATACAAATATGCACTTCTTACCAAGGCTGTGATTAGACTGCGACCAAGTTAACAACATGACTGACTGCTCGGTTGAATTCATTTTACCCAACATTTAAGTGAAAATAGGCTGTGCACTCACGTCTCACACGGAGTTCTCATAAAGCCAATGACTCATAACAAACACTGCATTACAGTTGTCATCCAAACTATAGTTAGCTGGATTTGAAACCTTTTGTTCTTAGTTCATCGTAGATCGTGCAGTATCAAATACTTTACTTCAATGTTATCATTTCAACAGAGAATAGGGTGGCGTGTAAATTGCCTAGGTTATTTATTTGCCCCAGTAAATAAAACGGTTGTTTACAGTGTTCAAGCTTAGACGTATAATGAGTCCCGTTTTCATCATACATACTTTCCACATATTGAAAGGTGTTTTCGTCCCATCCATAATCACTAACAGAACGAACGTTTGTATTTCCGTAAGCAGAAGCTATGCTACCATCAGTAAGATGGACTATATAACACTGAGAAAGCCACGCGGTAAGATCAACACCCCAGCGAAATTTATATCAAAACAACATCAAGCTGCTCTAGTTTGTTGGTGTGTTTCAACCCGGCATTGAACGCGTGTGCAAGCTCTTTGATCCAGTAATTTTATTCTGTGCCTATTAATTAATACAGTTACATATTACTGTCACCGCCGAAGATGACCGAGAAACACAGTGACCTGGACTTGGGACTAACCAATGAAATCTAGGTGTGGTTGATTCACGGAATCTTTCCTTATCATTTTCCGCAGAGTTAAAGCTGACTACATTGTTCGAAAGTTTCGTGTTAAAAGAACTTCTGGGACTATTAAGCGATGTCAAATAATGTAACCCTCCGTGAAACCAATGATGGTTTAAGTCTAAGGTTGTGGCCTAGTACAGGAAAATGAGTGTCTCATTGCTGGGATTCAGAAACGGGATTCAGTGAAGATCTACGTTTTGAGGTTAATGTATTTATGAAATTACTGGCAGACCACTGCGATATTTAGCACATATAAGATTGTAAGGGCTGCGATTTAAATGTGTGATGTTGAACTTGGAACTAACTTAATCCGCGACTACTCATCACTAGCAGATTTAATTTGATCGGTGAGTTCGATCTGTTACAGAAGTCCTAATCGCGGGGTTATCGATTGGAGTTAACAGAATAGTTATTGTGTCTCCACTCAAGACGACCGGGCAAGCTGATCACTGATCACAAGCAAAATTGGTTGAACGTTCAGATTTCATAATTCGGTCGTGGCCTAATTTGAAGCCAATGACGCAGTGGGCAATACGATTGCCTCATGAAAACGTAGCCGGATTTCTAGTTCTGGTCGTGGCAAGGATATACACAACTGATGGGCTCTAATGAGAGCGAAACTCGAGTCTAGTGCTTCTTTTCGAAAGAAGCTGGCTGGAAAGTCTATCTGAATGCGGATGCTGCGATCAAATGTGAACGGTGTTCAACGTGAAGTTTCAATAGTCCAGGGTGTTTGTATGTTTGGCTCGTATCGTCTGATGTCTATTCATCGTCGGTTAAACAATGAACATTTCATCCAAATCTCTATATTGTGCGATGCTGGCGTTTCATTTCATCTAATCGTATGAAAGCTGAATATATGTCATTCAAATAAGATAGATTGGTACATAAAAGGCCAGCGGTTAGGTTTGTCACCACGAGTAAGATGACTCTGTAGCGAGCAAATAGTTGACACCCCAAAGTATGACCGAACGCTTGTCAGAATGGTCGTTCAGATCAATAATGCAGTTGAACAGGTACACAATACAAAAGTCAAGAATCCCAATTTCATTGACCAAACAACAACTCTAGTCAGAGTTTGCCATACTTGCCTGAACATTTCACTTAGGTCTTGCTACACTTTACTCTGCTGGCTGTGCTTTAAATCAATGAGACCGCGTTGACTTAACGAGGCGAACCAAAGTTGTGCATAACTGTTTCTATTGTTGAAACGCAGTCAGAGGTCTGGCTGACATAAGATCAACGTCACTGGATGTATCAATGTGTCACTACGACTATCACTAACACGTTAATGCTAGTTGAGAAAAAATGGTTTTTATAGACACTCTTTCTCTTGTTATCCATGAGTTCACTTCACTTGAACAGCTAGTTTATACTAATAGGTGAACTGAATTAATGAGAATACCGACAAAATAGAATATATGATACCCTGACATGTTATAAATTACCATCATAGTTTCGTGTCTTGTAAATGAAGAATAGCCTGTAAGATATATGCACCAAATTTAGTAAGAATGAAGTTGAACAGTTTGAGCGTCGTGTTTAACATGTTATTTATAAACGCGGTGGTTGAAACGTAGATTGTTACAACTTACTCGTAACGTTGAGTTATTCCCAATCCGTTTATCAACAAAGAATAACCCGCTTTAAATCTGTTGCTAAGAAAGAACGTTAACGAAGCCATACGGAAAACAGTAAGGCTTCAAGAAGAAAAGAAGCAAAACAGAACACGATGTTGTTTGTGAGTTCGAATTAACAAAAGCCAATCTACACTGTATTGTGAAAGCCAATTTCCTTGGTTAACACGAATGCACATGTGTCAATCAACCCATCGTTTTGCCACAGTTGTGGCATCACATCCCTTGACTTCACGGTCATCAAGATGAATGGACCAAATCTAACGATACAATCTGTTCACACAATTTGGAGCTTTTAGTATGGCATCGAATGACCAAGAATAGTTCTGGGGTTCGGTGGTCTAGACTGCCATTCAGAAAAACGCAACCGGATTCGACAGTCGTGCGTGTTTCGTCGAACGCGATTGAAACAACCCAAACCACTATGATTTGTTTGGTTGAACGGAAGCATGAAGGCCATTTGCCGATGGCGTAGCGCGCTGTCGTACAGTTACTTGATAAAAGAAATGTGGCAGGATTGTGAAGAAAGTGGGCTGAAGTTAACTGGTGGGCTTCAAGGCAAACAATCAATAACCTATGAAAATTAGTTAATAAGTAATTGGGAAGGTGTCCAACAGTGAGGTCTACCATAATGATACAGTTGTACTCTATCTAAATAATTTTAACTACGAATCCTCATGTTAAAGCCTTTCAAAGTAGTGTTCTGAGCCAAGGGTCAAGGGTCAGGTGTACATAAGGAGGGTCCAGTACTAGGTTTCAATTGCTAATTACAACAGATTGAGGCCGTGTGACTGGGTCGACAAAATTGAGCACGTTGTAGTCTGCCTCGTTTAGTTATCTACTTCTGGTCACCAATTGTGTAACTGGTCTGAAGAAGCATTTTTGTCAGAAATGAGACGTTGTGAATATAACAAATGATGGGTTACTGACAGACTATACTGAAATCAGAGATGTTGCTTCTTTGTGGTAGTGCAATTGAACATTAATTTCACTCACCTGTGAATTACTTTGACAGCACTATTTCTAGTAATAGACATTTTGGTGATACTCACTCTCATAAGAATTATATTATCAAGTGTTTTAAATGACGGCATTTATGAAAACAACTGTGTTGTTTTGAAACGCAGTGAAATGCAAAGAACAGTAAAAGCCCGCTAAGTTCAGACTTTCTTCAACTATGCAACAGCAAGCGAGGTGAAAATGTTTATTCACTTGAACTGACTGCAGTTCTTACAATGACGTCCTACGATAAAGTCAAGTATGACAGTAGTTATTCTGGGGGCCATCAGAACACAAAACGGTTTATTCGAGAGACATTTGGCGTGCGCAGCTGTACATGAGAGAGTGTACAGCTGAATAGAATTTAATCCGCGACCCTCGAGTCAGATCAGTTTTTTCGTGATCAGCAACGAAAGCAAGTTCACAAAGGGTCGTTTCAAACCATGGGGTTTATTTCTGAAAACACTTGCTTAAGTGAAATGGAGAAAGACACTTCATCAATTCTCAACTTTCTTCCTTTCTTTCTTTTCATGCAATTTTTCTCTACGAAATAAATCCAAAAACCATAGAAGGACTTAGACATCAACGAGGATTTTATCCACAACGGTTTGGACGGTAGACACTGTTGGATAAGGTGAGTGATTTGGTCATACGTTTCCGCTAAGTTGGTAAACATTTCTTATCATTCGTTGCATTTTGTGAACCACTGGAAGATCTCCTCCTTCATTAAGCTTTCGGTGTTAGGCGTCTCGACAACACATTTTAAAGCAAGATAACCCGTAGAGCAAAATAATTTCAGTCGCCAGATATACCTTCCTACCTGGCTTGAATTCTCCAAAGCTTCTTGAATGTACCAAAGTGGAACGAACAAAGCATTTTCTGGTAGTCTGTAAAACAACGCTACCTCGCCATCCACGAGATGTCAGGTTCAACATATATGTATAATTGTACCTTACATGTTCCGCTTATTTCTCACCAATGAATTGAAAAAATTTTGACGAAATTCTCCATTCCTAAGTGCAACTGCATTTTGTGATTTCCACTGACATCGATAGCTAAGTGATGAGGATATGTGTGTTTCCACACTGAGTCATACGAACCCGTTGTTTCGAGACAGCAGTAGACCACAGGGCCTTTAGGTGAAATTACGTTATAATTCTTCCAACAACTGTAAGACGGTTCTGTGTAGGCCAATCGGGCGAAAGCAAAAACAATCAACTCTGTTATGATGACGTTTTTATTAAAAGCTCTCTTTTATAGCATCAGAAAATGATCGTTCCATAGCAAACCGGTTAACTTTCGTTGGTTTTGCTTGCACGTAAGAGAAAACGTTTAGTTAACTTTGTTTATTGCATTCACACAAACATTCACTCATACGAATCATCACACTTTGGTGTTCTACTCTAGTAAATGCATCTCAAGCTTGATGAACAATTTCTGTCACTTGATGTTTCGATTGACGTGTTCAGATGTTGTAACACACAGTCCTGGATAATATATGTATTCTCAAGTTGTTCCAGATACAGATTCGTTTGCGACCAACCCATTTCATCAGGTTGGTTTTGGAATGATCAGTTGTGCCAGGTATACAAGGTGTTCAAGGCATACTTGAGATACCAAAACCTAGCCTTGGCCCTGGCATAAACAGCAAGGTTTCGGTGTGTTTGATAACATAAGTAAACAACCCATCCGAACGATTTTTGAAACGAACGCTTCCTGTTTCAATAAAATGCGTAAATTTACGTGCTCATTCAAGATTTCAAACAGGATTATTAATCACAAGCTGCATTAGTAGTTTCCGCCATTCAAATTATCCAAACTGAGCCGCATTTCATTGATGATCACTTAGAGTAATTGACCCGTCCGTGTACCGTAAACCGTATCCCAACATAATCGGAGTTTGCAGTTCTCTTTCTTTAACAACAGCACTTCTTAGAAATTCCGATAAGTAAATAACAATGACATATTGTGGTCGTGTAAACTTCGGTTCTGGCAAGTCCCCAGTGTTTGTACCATGTGCCATACATATTTTGATCACGAAGTGCCTCGGTTTTTGCTTGAATTCCATAACGCAATCTTTCCTCGGTACATTTTCATGGGTCTCAATAGTTATTAGTCACGGTGTTCGAGCTATTCACTGGTAACTCTGAATGTTCATGAAAAAGAAACGGATAATACAGTTCGTCTACCGTGCGACCGCCGCTCAGTAGGTCACCATAACTCCACTGGCCGATAACAACAACCAAATCAGACTGAAAACTACGCAACATTTGAATCGACACACTGCTAATCCAGATATGCGAAAGCCTATTAGAGAAACAAATCACCAGGTAGCCAATGGTTAGCGATCTTCATCATTTGGTATCGTCTTACTCCATCTTGCCGTTGGCTCACAATTGTAAAACGACTTGTAAATACCCACTTTTTCAGGAAGATTTACGGGATCATCTCGCTTGCAAGTGTTTAATGTTTATCAGAGTTTCAAAATGATTTACAGTTATGGGGCACACAAGGCATATAGCAGTTCAATTCCGGTGTAGTAACGTCAGTAATTCATGTAAACAGTTTACTACTGTCTGTGTTGTGGTGCACTGACAATACCGGTCAGGATGAAGAGGTTTGAATATATACAGCACAAAAATGGGGTGAAGTAACGAGTAGACTGTTGATATCGTCAGTTATAACGCAAGATCTAAATCAAAGAGTAATTTGACCGGCAGTACCCAGCCAGCTAAATATGAATAATCTGATGCATCAAACAGCATCAGGATAAGACTTTACGACACCCGGGGAGTTCAGCCTGGAACGACTGATTCGAAAGCCAGTAACATGGAGGACATTTTGAATAAAACGTTTGCATAATTCTATATGAACAACATTAATACAACGGAACCACCAAATAATCATTAAGCAGCCCTAATTTGCCTCTGAATTTCATCGCCAAACACTGGCCCGAACAACTTCAAACTGCTTTTTCCTAATTGCATATCTCAGGGTCAATAAAGGAAGACAGTGTTTATCGTCTCGCCCAATTGCTATAACTAGTCTGTAAATCACGGTATGGAAAGCTACCACAACGTGTCACGGGTCACGGTTCAGAATGCCAGTAAAATTCCACGTGTATTACACAAACCTCGATCGCATTTCAACGAAGAACTCCATCATAAGACAACATGAAAGATTGTTGACCTACTGTTTGAGTGTTAGTTGGAGTTGGAAAACCACTTATCTTGTCTCCTATCGAGAATATCCAACAAGCTGGGCACTGACAGGAACGACTGTGGGAAAACTTTTTATCCAGTAATGGGTCAGTGGCACTACGATCAATGAGTGTGCTATACAAATCCGTGGAACGGAGCTCAACTCCCCGGAGCAGCAAGTTTATGCGCGGCAGAGTTGCGACTAGACCGGAGCGGGATTCAGACAAATTTATTTAAGGAGGTAGATGCGGGCGTCCACTCGGAAGCGAATGTTACAGTTATCCGTGAGCAATGTCGTACTTTTACTACACACGATATACCTGTTATGGCAACCCATGCGGCTACGTATAGAAGATATGGTTGTTTTTTGAAGTAAGCTGCAAACCACCAATGAAGGATACTTCGCTCTCATGTCTTAAGGGATTTATCATAGGTGCAAATTACAATGCAATCCGTTTGTATCAACCACCACTGGTTTCAACGGCTGGCTTCATACCAGAGGCCCGTATAAGCTGGACAGTTTTCAAGCTGTTGTATGTAAGACATAGGTGACCTTGGTAGCGCGTCACGTGACTTTGTACGCGACTGTTCACGTGAAGTGACATTTCATGTGGTATAAGGTTAAAGCTAAAGCCACAGAGGCGGAATTGCAAAAAAGATAGCCATTATTATATGAGTTATTATAACCGTTGACATTCTTGTTGGTTATCTTCCCTATCTGTGGATTGTTCGTGTGGTGAATAAGTTGTTTTAGAAATTCATTCATCAACGTAGTGCTCGTTAGCCTATTCAATTGTAATTTGCAAGGAAGGTTGTGCAACGAGACCGTGAGAGTGTTGGCCGATATAGCCGCCGATTATGCCTAGTAGGTTCACAGCAAGTACTTAAGCAGTACCAATCGAACAGTTTTGTGCTACGGATGATCATTGTGGATATACAACGAGATCAAAATAACTGATGAGTAGTCGGGGATTTGGTTTATTTTCAAGTTGACCATCACTCACATTTGATNGGCTGGCTGGAAAGTCTATCTGAATGCGAACGCTGCGATCAAATGTGAGTGATGGTCAACTTGAAGATCAAAATAACTTTAAGGGTTTTGCACATAAGCCTAATCAAAGACAGCTTGCGGATGAACCTCAGTGATATTGATCGACGCAGAACTACTGAAAGCCTTTACGTAAGCCAACACAGAGTATACACATTTTCATTGCATGTATCCTTCTTCTCCTAATAACACACGTTTCAATACGAGTAAACCCTGTTTCATAATTTGTATTGCTACTTTTGAGCACCACTCAAATGAACTAACGAAGACGTGCGCGGTCCAATGATTTTTATTAACGTGTCTACGATTTTTTTTCACAGGACTGATCAAAGGCGTGCATTGCGTCAATTTCAATCTCAGTCGTGCCGCACTACTTGGGTTCCGGTATTCCCAGTCAAACCCATGTTGTATTCATATAAAATATTGTGCTCATTCTCGAGCGGCAAGAGAAATCTTCCCTGAGCTGCCGAGTTCTGTTTTGCCGTTCTTGAATCTCGAACGGTTTGGGTACCGTTGAACACACCACTGTGTCAGCTAACAGCAGTACCGTGTGGAGTTCCTTTCAGAGTTCCCATGACGCTCCTACATCTGACTGATACCATGGTGCAGCCCCTGTCTTTTGTGATGTCTTCAAAAACCCGCACACTGCAAACAAAACGCAAGCGGTTAACGATTCGGGAGTCAAACTATTTGGCAATCGGTTGGGTCATCTTCTGTAAGTGGATGTTGGACGAAGAAGCCTTATGGCTGTGCAGAATCTGGTCACTTGTCTAATCTAGTGGTGTCAGGAATTTGGAATTCTTTAAACAACAGGGAGAGAATATTTTTGCTCCTCTGAAGTTAAGGTTGATTTTTAACAAGGGGTTTTCACCAAAGCTCCAAGGGAGGGTGTAAAGCAGTTCACGTTAAATCTGTGAAGAGTTGTGAGGTTCCGTGTGAAAGTGCTGAAAACTCCGATTACAGTAAAAATGTTCTGATAGTTTTTTAAACCCCCAGGAAAGCTAGGCTGGAAAGTAAGCCAGAGGTCTGATATATAGTTCACCAACAAACATTACAGGTTACGATCTGTTCGCTCGCAAATTCCAGGACGACAAAGGGATTAGAAACGTAGTTTAACATGTCAATCTTTGAACAATAAAGGTCTGCAAGCCACTAAATTGACTAAACAGTCTTATTCGGTTTGTCTGCATTATTTTGGTAGTTTAATGATCTAGCCGTCTCCAAATGTAAGCAGTGAGATAGATGTCAGCAGTTTGCCTCTCATTGTGCAACCTCATAAGTAAACTTTTTGGCAGACAGGTGTCTGCACCACGAGAATGGACTACCAGAGCAACGTCTACACAACCGCCCGTCACTTCGTAGGCGGTCACTTAAAACAACTGCCCGTAACTCATCTTCAGGCCACTTCTGGGATCACGAATTATGCTTCCCAGTTCACATGGCGGTCATCAGCTTTCCGTCTGCTACATACATTGAGAAAAGCACTTGCCGAAACTACGAAAATTATGGTCTGAATCACAACACAAGTTATACTAGGTCGAAATCTACCAAAACGGGACAAACCTTTCTTGTCTGACGTTAATTTTAATAGATTATGGGAGCATCACCTACGGCCACCAGGAGATGATCACTGTATGTTCTCTGATCAGGTCAGTTTTGTGTGTATAGTCAACTTGCAATATTGTAATTTAAGGTGGTTATTTTTTATCGTTCCCACTGCTCCACAAGATAGTAGCAACTGTAATTAAGTGACTAGAACGCCTGGAGATCACCAACGATCACTCTTAAATGCTGTTCAATATGGCCATCACGAATCCAAAATCTTCTTACCTGCTGAGTAAAACGTCGTGAAAAACTGGCTGATTGTGTGCCCACTTCAAGGATTGACGGATTAACAAATTGACCGTTTTATTGACTTCGCCTGGTAATGAAAGCTTGTGAGCTGCACTTCGAAAAAAACCACAGGTTAATTACTAGTAAGTTAGATCGGACGTTTCACGTGTGTGCACATTGTATTGCTAGCTAAGAGTTACTACTAGGGTTACCACCACAACGACGTAGGAGGACATGTTTTAGCATACTGGCGCTAACACGTCAAAAAAATGTGCACTTGAGTGAACAAACTCATTACGCATATGGTAGACATACTGTAACTGCTCCACACGTAGCTTTAATGGCAGATATGCCCCTTAGTTTGATACAGAAGGTTGACCTCCGTCTAACACAGTTTTACCATCAACTCACAAGTTTAACAAGATGAATCTTTAAATTGTTATACTCACTTTATGGACACATTTGGCACACAACCTGAGTGCACACATTGTTTGGAACACTAGCCACAAAACTAGGTTTTCGAGTTTTTAGCATGAACAAACCTGAACTATTTATATTGTGCAATGAGTAAGGCAGGATCGACGTTCTTTATCGTATACTTCCGTTCTAAGTGTGGAGAAGTTTGAGCAGTCAGTTAGTCGAAGAAGCTTGGGATAATCCGACAAGATAGACAGATGTTTGTAAACTACAATTTATAACGAAGACAACATACATGTAGAACCGTTTTAGTCACAAAATTGCCCACTTTGGATTATTTTATAGAAATGAAGTTAGTTCATATTTTCAAGAAGTATTTTATCTGCGTACGAACTCAGTCGACCAACGAACCAGCAGCGGTGTTGCCACAACTGAATTGTAGTGTCATACAACAGTACCACGTGACCGGTCAGCCAATAGGCTTTGAATGATGTAAACATATGGACTGCTGTGTCACAACAAGACGACGCTGAGTTTGAATTTAGTGCATTGTAAAGATACGAAAGTTGAGGAGTTACGTAGTTGTTTACACAAACTAAAATGTGTAGGCTGCCCTCAGATATAGTCTGAGAAGTACGTGCCGGAGAGTACGGTTGATGTTATATAACATAGAACAGAGATTATTGAACGGGTATTCATGTGGATTAACAGCTGAACAGGAAAATTCTCCAAAGTAAGAAGGCAAATGTTACAGGGGTGCTCGTAGTTTTTCCTATTTTCATACTGTTCTTCCAAGTAGTGTCCGTATGTTAGCAAAACAAATAACAGCGTTCTGGAAGTTATTCAAATAAAATTTCCGGCAAAATTACACGCATGTTATTTTCAGTAATCTTGCTTTTCCTGAAGGTGACCACCTTCCCAAACTGGGATTTGTTGAGTTAATTTCCCGTTGTTTGGTAAAGATACGGTTTTGAAAAACAGAACGTATTTTCGTATGTAGAGAGCGTAATTTATTGAATGTGGAAAGAACCGCAATGATTGCAATATCAGCATTTCTATCAAACTATCCGGAAGTATGGTATACAAATTCTCTCTTCTAAGGTTCTCAGTTAGATTACGTTAGCACATTATATTCTGCGACTTGATGTTACACCGTACTACCAGTGTTCAAAATTTCTACGTCGGCTGTCAACAACAACAAGGTCCGTCCAACATAACAAGGCAAATGTGTTTCCTATTGAGTGCATCAGAAAACCGACGTGATAACTATCTATGTAACAGAGTTCCAGGTCCTTTTACAAGAAACTGGCAGTAGACCGGAATGGCCACTATGCTGTTTCTGCGTGCTCTAGTTGACTTTAATTAACGGTCACGTGAATAAACATCAACATAGCACGTTGAGCCATCTCCAAAAGGCCTTCTCGCTTTCGTTTGGTTAGCAAGAATGCAAGAGGGCGCTTTATTCCCTCATGTTGTTTCCCACATGCTGAAGTTTTGCATAACTGTGGCGTGTTTTTGCGGTGTCTTTTGGAAAACTGTGCCAGAACTCGGAGCCTAGTCATAATGACTACAACAGTCTCAAAGTTCACTTTGCAGAACTAATGTCTAGCCAAGCCTCTTCTAGGGGATTTAATGTGACCAGGGGTTGACGATATTACAGGTCACTTTTAGGCTGGAATTGTACAATAACATGAGCTTCTGGTTGTTCTCCTGAGAATGCTTTCCGTAGCACACTGTAAACTTGTCCACTTTTGGCACCACGGTCGGAAGGAATAAACCTCAACATTTGAGGTATGTGAAGTATGGTTTTGTCACACAATATTTCGCATAGCGGTGACGAACGGTGTGTATTATCAAAATAGTCGAGAATGTTGAAAACACCAAACGACATCTTCAAAAGCTGCCAGATTGCTACATAAATGATTTTTGCCAAATCGTGAGTTAATATTTATGACCCTCCTACCATATGTAAGATTTGCCTCCTAATGTTTTCTGTGACATTGTCAGTGGCAGATGAACTGAGGTGGTTTTTGTCGAGTGAATGGTTTTAATCTCACCAGTCTAGTGTGCTACGGTGTGGCTTATGTGTGTTAGTTTATCATTATCGCCTGAAACGAAACAGCCTTGAAGGTGTGGAAATTTCGAAACGCTTTACGTTGCTTCTGTGGGGAGGAGTAAACCTATGGAAATACGGCTGAACAATGTTTACATTTGCAGCACTGCTTTCTTCCAAGTACGGAAGAACGGGTTTAGAAAAGGTCCTCTGAAACAAAACAGCGCGTTGACCTTCCGACGGTTGGCGGTAATGGCCTGTGTATTAGTCCGTACGATCTGAAAACTAGCACTACAGAAAAGCTGACAGTAAATCCGTTGCATCCAGCAATACTTAGAGTGGAACAACGACGTCTTCGTTGCTGTAGCTCTTGGTCAGGTGGGCTCACCATTACTGTGTTATCTAGATGTTCAAGTCATCTGTTCCCAGTAAAGTCCCCTAGAGGACAGTGTATCTTTCTACCTTGCAGATGTTACTGTTGTATCAATGGCTGTAGGTAGTTTCTATCGCAAGACGCTAGCTGTTGGTACACGAGACACATGCACACTATTGAGTCAACACAGCAAAGCCAGGCCAGAACGTCGTGCTACACCGATCGAGCTGAAACTTAGCAGCCAAAACATGTTTATCGCAGTACTTAATGTAGCGAATCTCACAAAGTTAAGTGAGCTGATGGAAGCTGGCGTTGACTACTCGGCCGGTTTTCTTGCAGAAAATCCTCAGGAGCACGGAATTTGTTTCAAGTTCGCAGATCGCACAGAACCCCTGAGGATAAACAAACCACAAGATGTACGCTTCCAACTCTTGTCTCTCCGAATGTGACTTTATCATAGTAGGTCTGCAAACTTTCGGTATTTACGACTCAACCATAGGTTATAATAATCATACGATGAATCAACCCAACAATCGATAGCTTGTCAAAAACAGCATCATACCAGTGACTGACTAACTATTTCTTCTGCGCATGTTGGGCGGGTAATTTACAAACTTCGTATCTTAGTGTGTGGAACCGCAGTTTCTTCAAAGACAGGCTGCATTAGAGGAAATGTCACGGTCTCCGAACGAAGGTTATAAAGGTTGGTCAGAGTTAGTCTTAACAACCACTACAGAAATACCGAAAGCGACATTATCTGAGAGAGTATTCTAAGTATTGTGAAAGCGCAATGGGAAAATTCGGTCTTATTCCAAGTCTGCTGCGCTGAATCTCAGGCTTATTGGGCTGGCCCCTCGGGTTGGTGCTAATTCTCTTACTGGACATTACTTGTCACGGATGATTAAAAGATTTTGGGATGGAGAAGCTGTGCACTCTGAAGAGTACATGCATACTAACGCTATTGATTCCTCTTAGGACCAACAATATGGCTGAGAATTGATGAGATCAACAAAGATAACCAAAGTAGCTCACGTACTCATACATATTTGCTTCTAATACTACGGGGTCACTGGGTCATTGTGCCTCCTCAAGACCAGTAGCCTACAGCGGTATAATTACTCGCCCAGAACCTAACATGTTCGTCGATACTGCGAAGCACTTGAAATGATTGACTTGAGTCGCTAGAAGATCTTAAAGAATTGGGCTCTCCGATGACACAATACTTTTGCTTGTGGTTCAACTGTTTTTTGCAAGGTATATGTGCCTTACTGTCGTTTGTCCAAATTCACACATGGGCGTCTTATTGCAGTTAGATTTCCTTTTCCTTTCTGGTTAAGCAGCTTTTCTCGTTATAAGATTAACGCACCTACATTTTGGCGTGAACCACTGACGCGTAACAGACTATAACGTTGAAATTGTGCCATTGTTCGTGTAAATCTCGAGAATTTATCTCTACAGGTCCTGTTGTTGTGAGCACAAAAGAAGATTGGCCTGAAAAGTTGTGCATTGCACAAAATATCTTCCAGGCTGAGTGAAAACAGAACGAAGAACGTTGACACTCATTTGCACAGCTGACCTGTGTCCACACACAGTGGGCATTAGTGTATTACTGATCGTCTTGATTCCACTTCCCACAAATGGCATATATACGGTTCAAATAGTCGCTTCTGTTTCCTCGTCTTGCTTGTGTTGAGACCTGATCCTTACTGCCGGATTGTAAGCACTACACTACCCACGAACGAAGATTCACATTACACAGCCATATCAGAATGAAGGAATGAGGATGAGTTGATTGAAGGACCCATAGTCTCATATGTTTTAACCTCTTCGATGAGCACATCATTGGTAGATTTCACTGTTCAGCAATCTATCGGCGTTTGGTTTAGAATGTGCTGCACTACTCGCCGACTAAATTCAACATTTACGGCCAGCATGACAAAAAAAATTTCAGTAGCTGTGCAGTGACCACATCTGGATCAATCAAACTGACGGCTACACATGGATACCGAAAAGGCTGAATCTGACAGACAGTACTGCTAAACGTGTATACCGTACCAGCGTTATCCATAAGCCTCAGGTCTGTGACAGATCGTATCAAAATATAAAGTATACAAGTGCAGGCTCATCTAACTTAGACATCATTGTAAGCAAAGCACTACTAAAGTTAATATTGGTTCGAAGCCTCCACTTTCAAGTAACTTCAAAGCTTGACCAGGTGGCTAAACAGTTCGGTATATGTAATGAAGAAACGTTGTATTAAGCGAATTGTACGTACCCGCAAATCAGCTCGACGTAATTCAGCGTTTCTTCCATTGGAAGCGTTTAATTTTTGTATGAAATCTAAACATGTAGTGCCCTAATCAATCAAATGATAGAAAATAACCGAAATGAGACCGAAGTCACACTGACGGAAGCTGTTGGGTTGATGGGTTCGTACGAAGGGTATGTGTGTAAGTAAAAAGGAAGACGTATTAAAAATTGGGAATGACTTGCTTACAAGTCAAAATCCGTGGAATTGGATAGGCCACCGCCCAAGAAAGAAACAATGCCAAGGGGTAGGTCTGGACGATGACAGATAGATAATTCCACATACGACGCAGAATGACGAACGTTCAGCGTCGATAAGTCAACAAACACTCGGAGCTTAAAAAAACGTTTCGCCATACTACTTCACCAGCCCAAATATCCACGCAAAGCGAAGAAGACAGAGACGGCGCGTAGTAACTCATTTTTTATTGATCAAGACGACTTAGGTAAAAAAGCGATGACGAAGATTTCAAACAAGTGTACAGGTGAAGTTAACCAAACGGTATGTAAAAAAAGATATACAAAAATGAGTTCCAAAAGATAATTATGAACTGTAGACGCCACAAATCGTGGACTCATTTCATTGGTGATTATTGAACCAAAAAGCACACAAAGTATTATGTTGATTTGTTTTTTTTCCAACGTCTTAATTGTCCCGGCTCGTAAGTGGCCTCTTTACCCATGCAAATGTGCTTGCCTTTGTGCGTCCGATGTTCTGTATAAAAAAATAAGCCTGCATCAAAATCCTGCCAACCGCAGTTATGTACCGGATCAGCTTGATATTGACTGGTCATTGTTCCAACTCTGCAATCACGCTCCGATAGACTGCGATGACATTTTGCTAAATCTACCGAATAAAAGTCGTACGGATGGAGAGTTCACAGAAAGTCCCTACTCTACCACTTTCAATCACGATGCCTGCTTATTCTAAACTCAGTCGATGGCGGCGGGTCATCTGCCGAGTGTGTGGATTGCCATTTGGATATTTTTCTCTGAGTGCGGCTCACTTAGAAGTAAATTTGCAATTTTTGTATTCTGTCATCGAAGATTCAGAAAAAGAGGAGGCAACTACTGAGGGTTTTGAACGAAGTGACGCAGAAGCAGGTCAGCCAAACCAAGCGGAAAATACTACCTCAAACCAATATCTCACCATGTTCAATGTATACAAAAATAACGTAAACAAAATGGAATTTCACACACTTTTCTCAAAACGTTCTGATACATACGGACCAAATGCGGACCTCGAACATTCTGGACTCACGGTTGTTCATGGTTATGTTCATGCCAGTCGCAATCAACATTTGTGCAAGAAAATGATGTGTCGGCGCGGCATTTCTTATCACTTTAAGTTTCCTGAAGATATTTCAAGTTGGTGATGCATTTGGGTTGCGCCGGATGTGACAGGTGCGTTGGGGCTCGTTTTGAACCTCATCAATATGATAACATTTGGACATCGACTAACAGCTGGCATTCCTCACACCTGTCTCTACAGAAAAAATGTGGCTTTCCTATTCAACACACCGATTTTTTCAGATATGAATGGAAATATAGACAAGACAGCCAGATTGCTGGAAAGTAACGTCTATGAAGACGAGGTCGTTTTAAATACAGTTGATATCGAGGGTTGGATTGCTTTGTCGTGAGAATGTGTACACATCAAACCCTTATTCGGAGTGGTTGGGCTGGAACAGTTCCCCATTCGTTACGAAGGAGGTGAGATGTCCCTAAATTTTTATCGATCGACTAAGGCAAGCTCTTTGTTATCACACAATTCAGGTACTTGGATGGTACCAGCCCGTCGAGTCAGATATGAAAAATGGCCAAGACGTGTAACAACTCCACATGTATTTAGTTGGGGAAAGACTTATTACGATTTGGAACGAGTAAGCAAAGTGGTGCCGCATACTCTTGGGCACGGCGATTTGGTTGAAGCCACTGTGAAAAGACTTTGTCTCATTTATCCACTAGCACAACCTGATACGGAGGAACTTGGAGATATACTCAAAAGGGAATGAGAGTAAATGAAATCAGAAAATTCACGCAGAGTTTGGTTGTACGTTTTATCATGTTAAGTTATGACTTGTATGTTCGTAGTGAGTTGTGAATAAAACGAATTCATTGAAGTCGTTCATGCAAGTACACTTTAAAAACAGTGCCCCGTCACAAAATGCCACTCATGTTTCCTTCCATTTAATAATAACGATTCCAAGCGTTCACTACTCTGTTGGGAATATAAGCTACTGTAAATCCCAAGAGAGTCTTCTGAATGTCGTTTACGAGAGCACGGTCAGGCTGTTTGTGGAAGGGAATTCTGCACCGACTGAAGCTGAGGAGACACATTCTGAAACTACTGGACTGTTCATCTATCATTGTGTCTGCTTGAATTCGTCAGATAATGGGAAAGGATTCGAAATCAGAAGTTCCATTACCGTCAAACATCTAACAATCATAATCACCACGAAAAACGCCACCGTCCTCTTCACCATTTTCAGCCCATGATCTCTGACACCGGAATAATATGGGTATACTTGGTGCTCAACTGTGTGAATGGAGGGGGAGAACTAATCTCTAACTGTGAAGTAAAGGGGAGGAGAATAATGTGACCTACCTTTAAACGAAGTTATTCTGTGTCGTTTGTCACTGGTCAGTGTTAAATTAGGGATCAGATGCTCGTTCACCAGTCGTCTTAGTTTGCAAACGGCTCGTTTGTACATAACTTGTTGACAAAGAAACTGGTCTGGAGTGGCAGATAGGTGTATGCAACAATAAACCCCAGAGACGATTCAACTGAGAAGCTAAACAAGCTAGTGAGTCAGTGTGAACTGCCAGCATGATTTGACTGCTGCTATTAAGTCATTCTGGGTGTGCAGCTGTGTCCTCTTGAAAACCAGAACGATGAAAAAATGGCCACTGACTTTGTGATGATATTTTACCGCTAGTGTGTATTTTCCCATAACACTGTTTCACCTGATGGACAAGTATTTTGATGGCCTTGAATCAGTATAAACTTGTTAAATATAATAACATCTTAGAAGCATTCGTGAAGATCTCGTATTATCAAATTACAACTGCATCTATAAAACTGTGAAGACTTGACAATCTTGCATTTTCCTTGGGAACGTGTCGTTGTCTCAGCGTCAAACTATTCGACTCCATAATCGAGGCAAATCATTCTGACGTGACAAATTTCTCACAAATCTTGTGTTGTGGCGAACCTTGTTTAAACTTGGATGCTGCTGCCACTGTTCTTCGCATCCGATCGTTTTGTGGAATAACAGCTGAACCATTGTCGTTTCTGATGATCGGGATGAAGCAGTGGTTTGTTTCACTCATTGCTAACTTGTTTCTAGACACTAAACGTGACGTCCTTAGCAAACAAGGAGGTTTTTCCACCGAGTGTGTATAGACTTTTGTCGTCAAATACCTAGGCGTTGCCTAACCTCTACCAAGGACTGCCTGAAATTGTACATACCTTAATTAGGCGCAATACCCTCGGTCGTGATCTTTGTTCTCACACATTTGCATAGCAGTTATAATTACTTCCACTGTTAAGTAATCTAGACAGAACAGCTCAAAAGAATTCGAAGAATCACGTTTGAAAATTTCAAAAAGGTGGTATTCTGTTGTAATTTACACACAAGAAAACATGAAGTGAGCAGTATCGGACTTCTCGGGTCTAGTCAGGAACAATCGATGTAACTATTGGTTGCACTTTTACACGTGTAGTTGCCAGGTGAGCGGCGTATCTATTAGGCGACTATGTGTCTCCAAAACGCTAATAATCGGCAATGTCTACACTGATGAGTAGACAGGGATTTAGTCGAACCCTAATCACATCTGGTCGCAACTTTCCCTTCCGAATATACATTCCCTCTAGCCTCTTCCAAAGTAAACTACTAGATTTGAGGTTTGTTAATGTTACAACTAGTAAGTAATGCATGTCCTTAGCACATTCGGGGCTAGAATGGCGGTCACGTTTTCATGAAGTTACCGTTTTGATCACTGTGCCATTGTCCTCATATTACACATGACCGAGCTTTCACATCTGAACGCTCAACTTCTTCCGCTTATGAATAGTGATCAGGTTGCTCGTTCGTCTCGGCGGTAGACATAGATCAATGGCGCTGTGGCCAACGAGGTTGCCTAGCGAAACTGTGGCTGCATTTCTAGCCCCGAAAGTGCAGGGATTTGTGCTACTGACGAGCTCTAACAAGTGCAAAACTCGAATCTCGTGCTTCTTTTCGAAGGATGTTGGCTGTAATGTTTATTTAGTACGGGGGCTGCGATCAAATATGAGTGGTGTTCAACATGAGATAGGCCTACATTGTGGGACAGGTTAGAGGTTGCATCCTACTCAACGTTATTAGGTTCTCCCACTGCCCATTCTGCAAAATAACAACAAACTCAGACGGGATTCACTTGAGTCTGAACGGTATCGTACATAAACACAAAAATACTGAGTATTAAGTTAACCACTATACTTGTTAGCTTACTCTAGTGAACCACCCAGTTCATCGAAAGCGAAAGCTAGGTCACTTATGGGTGATCATTCGTGCTTTGGTCATCTCCTCCTTCAGGCAGACTCTTCTATAACCCTACCAGTCGACTGGACTCGAACCACCAATCGTGTGAGCACACGCTGGTTTATGCCGCTCAGTACGGGATTAATACGATTGAGAAGTGTTAAGCGCAGATGTTACCAGTTTAGCAACCAACCAATCAGAACATTGAAATTTATTGATCCCGTGCATGTCAAGGGTCAGTAACAGGAACAAATGTACATAGGCGATTGGATAAAAGTACATCGGCCACCTGCAGCAGCAGCACATGTCCGTAACAAGTTGATGTTTGAAATTCTGAAGTCCCGAACCAAGGTGCACAAGACTTTGATCTACCAAACACACATTCACACATGGAGTCGATCGATTAACTCAACTTAGGGTGGCTGCTTTGAGAAGTTAACCAGGTCCTGGCAATAACGATCAACATACATAGTTCAACAGTTTTCATACGACTAGGTGCAGTGGACCAAGTTGACTTTTACGTAGCGAACTGCAGACTGGTCTCAACAGGATGTTACTGATGATTTTGTTTATGCAAACTGGTTCGATGAGTAGCGTAAACAAACACATCCTATCACTTATGAAGTGTAGGACATCCGCGTGAATACCACACTGGTCCAGTCATGAACGCGAAACAGCCAATTTAGGATTAAACTGTCAGATTTCACCACTGGTAACCAGTGAAAAATACAGCAGGCGATTACCTTTTTTGCAAGAATGACTGCAATGCAGGAAATTTTGGAAGATAATGCAAAGGGTTGAATAAAGGCGACCTCAACAAACATGTCTAAGGTTAACAAATTCAGTCAAACACTTACAGGAGAGAAAGAATGAAGCGGTAGGGAGCGACGCGCTCAGTCTGGTTGCAAAAACTACTGGAAACACTGTCCAGCGTTATAATTCCGGCATCTTTTGACCAGAAAATACGGTTGCCAATACGTAATAATAATAAAAATCGTACTAAACAAATATGGTACGCAACAGTAAAACCGAAAAGAGCACAATGAACAACAGCAGGATTCAAGGAATGCACAAAATGTTTGAAATAATTGACTACAATTTCTGAATTCCAAAAGGAAATTCTAAACTCATAACTGGTTGTTAGGTTCATAATTACAATTCTTTTTACATAAGATAGAAGGCTAAGGGGAGGAACGTTACGGAGCACGACCAGCGCTGGTTGGAAATATTCAGTGGAACTGTTGCCCTCTGCCTTCTTATGGTCAGATGTGTTCACAGATCGCCACGTACACGCGCATCTAACGTGTATCGGCTAGAGGTTCTGTTAAAACAATCCACCAGGAAGGTGATCATCTTCCGATAAAAATGTTCACGATAGGAGCGCATCAATATATTGTGGTTGTCATCTGGATAAATCTGGGGAAAAAACGTGAGTAGAAAAGTAGCAAAACCGAATAACACAAGTTTCAATCAAAAAACGTAAGCCACTAAATAGCTATGCACAGAACTCCCGTGGAAGGGGTACTCGTCAGTTATGACTACTTTCGGTTTGAATGGCATGACTGCTATAAGGAACCCTGTATTTACGGGGCACCGACGAGACAGTATTAATGATCACCAGACGCAGCATCTCTCAACTTGCTTCATTTTCCTTGAAAGCTTACTTTCCTTCCTAACCTGTAAGGAACCAACCGTCCGTTCAGGGGGATTAAATGAAATGGTCGTGACGCCAATATTGTTGACAACAAAAACAGACAGATTAGCTAAATGCTTCACGGAAACAAATTGGGTGAACAGCTACTCATAGAAGAATCTCTGTAATCTTTGCAACTCAGTAGCTCACTTGCTCAACGCGCATCGAATAATGGCTGATATTTCCTCAACTGATTTAAGTTGATCAGCACTATGTGTAGGAGGTGAGTCACTTCAGATCTGTTTGCAACTTATCGCATTGAACTATATACAATAGACACATTGATTGGGATATATCGGTATTATGGGGTATACACAAGTATGGCATAATGCACAGATTTTGCCTAATCCTAACATGTCTCGTAAGGGGAGATAACATTCTCCTTAGTTCACTTCGAGGTGGCCTACTCGAAGAGAAGTTTTCTGCTAGCGGTGTACACTGGTGAAATGTGTCGTGGGGAACAATAATATTACATTATTAGAGAAGGCACTCGATCGAAAGAACTATGATTCTAGAGAAATGTGGCACACCGGGGTTAACTCGTAAATTGGTAAACATAAAGTCAACATTTTTGGGGAGAAAGTTTGAAAACTATTGCCAGATGATCTCATATTGTCGTGAATTCGGATTTTTGGTTGTGGTCCACTGTGATGATTTAAAATATCAGCCCCACATTTTATGCTTTACATTATACACGAATTTATACGTTTACATATATATATATCTATATATATATAATCCTACATGTAATTATTTATGTGTGGATTTTTATACAAAACTTTTCTGGTGATTTTAACCATTACTTACTACCGACAAGGAGGGAGGCATCGAGCACATTCTTTCAAGACGTCACCAGCAAGTCAAAACAATCTAATACAGTTTATTTAACCGTTAATATACTATATAATTTTATGGTATGACAAAACCCAGTGTACGCTGCACTGTGTGATTTAAATAAAACGTGTAATGCAGCGCAACATATAACGTAATTTTATATATGTAGTATATATATATATACATCTATATACACATATATATACATATATATATATATGCAGTATTATCCAATCGAGTATGTGCATACAAGTTAGCAAAACGAAATGAAGCAGCCGAAAGTTACACTGACCAGCAACAGCCCACCAATTATGAAATTACGAAAAGTGTCGGGAAATTTCAACCCATGTGTAAAATCATCAACAAACGAGCAACCACACGACAAGCACAGTCTGGATAGAATTTCAATGAAATCAGTTCACTGTCTAACTCTGTGATAAGATCCTCGAGATAGGCGCACATAATTTTGAAAATACGTAATTCGTTAACTAGTTGTACGGAGTGCTGTTACCAGAACCATATTATTGCCTGCAGTGTTGACCCAGCAATAGACTGACTTTTAGTATTAATGTGATATTCGGTCAGTTTGTTGATCTTCTCCAACTTATTTACTTTCATATTTGTCCGCTTCTGCCTACATCCACAGTTGTCATCGACATATTCATGCTAGGATGACGCATACAAGGATTCTGATGATTGTATACTCCACAATGCCAGAAGCTCTACACCGTTTTGCCTAATTAATTTGACCACCGTTTGATATTAAAGATAGCATCAGCTTCTTGAGCAGAGTAGTTTATTCAAACAAACTATACGAATCTCGTAAGACCGAAGTTTGACAAACGATGCAAAGAAATACATAGCGGCTGTAAGTGAGGATATATTAATTTATTTAGTAAAACGTTTCCATAAGTTCTGATCATCCAGATTTCACTTTACCAGTTCACGTCCGTAGGTCCAGTTGTTGCACACTTGTGTGGACTGTCTATAATCTGCTGGCTGAATTCTGCAGAAGGATTACTGTCTGCCTACTCCCGCGTGTTCTGTTAGACGTCTTCTTACAAACCACGATAAAGCATGCAACGCATTTCTGCATACAATTTTGCACTAGCTGTTTAAGTTTAAGTTTAATGTTGTCCTGTGTTGTTTGTATCCGCAGTGATTCTCTCATTAACCACTCCTCTTCTTCACTTCCGAACTGTCTAACCTAACTACCTTTTTCACACCGACTACGGTATCGCAAAACAATGTATCGGCGTTAGTTGTTTACATGTAGACAGTGAAGTAGAAATGCGACCCATTGGGGTAGCGGGTTCTCGTTTTCCGTCGCGATATATACTCGACTGAACAAACAACTACGACGATTTTTCACTTGAGAAGAGCAACCATGCAAAGAATACTCGTATTCTCCGGAACCTGCTGTTCATGTTGTGAATTAAAATGACGACACTACTATAGATCGCTCTCAGGCGATGATTCTGCTGAGGGCGACGTGCTTCGGCTTGGCGTCTACGCAGCCGACTCCTATTCGTGTATGCGCGGCTAAATTTGTCCTAATTGTCATAATGTAGCGAGAAGGCGTCCAATACATCACAATCTTTATTGTCTAAATCGCCAGTCACATGCAACGCGCGCTCTCTCGTTTATGAGTCATATTTCCAACCCACAACACCCCCCAGTTTCCGTTCACACGCCGTGTGCACTTTCGACCGGTTTACGTGTGTGATCGGCGCCTTCTATCGGGGGAGGGGGGTTCTGCCTGCCATTCCTCGTCTGTTTGTCCGATTTCGTCGCGCGATGGCTCGTCCGGCTGCTCGTGCTGTCCGCCATCCACCCAATGTTGGCCTTGACCGTATTCCAACATCTTGTCAAGATGTTCCTCTAAATGTCGGAAAAACCATGCCTCCGATCTGGCCGTCTGTCGTATTTCGCCTGCCCTGCCTCGCCCGTTGGTCCGATCCAGTCGAGCGATGACTCATCCGG
>QNGE01001783.1:0-16512 GCA_008508345.1 Paragonimus westermani | reverse complement strand
ATATATATATATGCAGTATTATCCAATCGAGTATGTGCATACAAGTTAGCAAAACGAAATGAAGCAGCCGAAAGTTACACTGACCAGCAACAGCCCACCAATTATGAAATTACGAAAAGTGTCGGGAAATTTCAACCCATGTGTAAAATCATCAACAAACGAGCAACCACACGACAAGCACAGTCTGGATAGAATTTCAATGAAATCAGTTCACTGTCTAACTCTGTGATAAGATCCTCGAGATAGGCGCACATAATTTTGAAAATACGTAATTCGTTAACTAGTTGTACGGAGTGCTGTTACCAGAACCATATTATTGCCTGCAGTGTTGACCCAGCAATAGACTGACTTTTAGTATTAATGTGATATTCGGTCAGTTTGTTGATCTTCTCCAACTTATTTACTTTCATATTTGTCCGCTTCTGCCTACATCCACAGTTGTCATCGACATATTCATGCTAGGATGACGCATACAAGGATTCTGATGATTGTATACTCCACAATGCCAGAAGCTCTACACCGTTTTGCCTAATTAATTTGACCACCGTTTGATATTAAAGATAGCATCAGCTTCTTGAGCAGAGTAGTTTATTCAAACAAACTATACGAATCTCGTAAGACCGAAGTTTGACAAACGATGCAAAGAAATACATAGCGGCTGTAAGTGAGGATATATTAATTTATTTAGTAAAACGTTTCCATAAGTTCTGATCATCCAGATTTCACTTTACCAGTTCACGTCCGTAGGTCCAGTTGTTGCACAATTGTGTGGACTGTCTATAATCTGCTGGCTGAATTCTGCAGAAGGATTACTGTCTGCCTACTCCCGCGTGTTCTGTTAGACGTCTTCTTACAAACCACGATAAAGCATGCAACGCATTTCTGCATACAATTTTGCACTAGCTGTTTAAGTTTAAGTTTAATGTTGTCCTGTGTTGTTTGTATCCGCAGTGATTCTCTCATTAACCACTCCTCTTCTTCACTTCCGAACTGTCTAACCTAACTACCTTTTTCACACCGACTACGGTATCGCAAAACAATGTATCGGCGTTAGTTGTTTACATGTAGACAGTGAAGTAGAAATGCGACCCATTGGGGTAGCGGGTTCTCGTTTTCCGTCGCGATATATACTCGACTGAACAAACAACTACGACGATTTTTCACTTGAGAAGAGCAACCATGCAAAGAATACTCGTATTCTCCGGAACCTGCTGTTCATGTTGTGAATTAAAATGACGACACTACTATAGATCGCTCTCAGGCGATGATTCTGCTGAGGGCGACGTGCTTCGGCTTGGCGTCTACGCAGCCGACTCCTATTCGTGTATGCGCGGCTAAATTTGTCCTAATTGTCATAATGTAGCGAGAAGGCGTCCAATACATCACAATCTTTATTGTCTAAATCGCCAGTCACATGCAACGCGCGCTCTCTCGTTTATGAGTCATATTTCCAACCCACAACACCCCCCAGTTTCCGTTCACACGCCGTGTGCACTTTCGACCGGTTTACGTGTGTGATCGGCGCCTTCTATCGGGGGAGGGGGGTTCTGCCTGCCATTCCTCGTCTGTTTGTCCGATTTCGTCGCGCGATGGCTCGTCCGGCTGCTCGTGCTGTCCGCCATCCACCCAATGTTGGCCTTGACCGTATTCCAACATCTTGTCAAGATGTTCCTCTAAATGTCGGAAAAACCATGCCTCCGATCTGGCCGTCTGTCGTATTTCGCCTGCCCTGCCTCGCCCGTTGGTCCGATCCAGTCGAGCGATGACTCATCCGGCCGCGCACGTTGTTCTTGATTCGATCGCGACAGCCTTTTGAACGTACCTCCCCGCGTTGAGGTATTCGGCCGAGCGTTCGAAAACTCGCACCTCCGACCTGACAATCCACCACAATAATGACCATATTGTACTATGGTGGTTTGTTTGAATGTCTGTCCACTGAAAATGGTATTTACTTATGTGCCTGATTAATCACTTGAAGTTTGTGCAATTATTTCTAATATACCGCCCGGTCGGATAATATTCATTGTCTAGGTCTAATCACTACCCTTTTGGCTGAATCCATTACAACAAATGGTTAGTTCCATAAGTAAACATTTGATTCCGTTCTTCAGAGCATGCTTCCCACAAGTGGTTGCAGTCGAACCGACTGGTCACCTCTCTAGAAATTATAATCAACCTTTCACAAAGTTACCGACCGTTTCAGAAGTCCAAAACTCCCTGTCACATGTGTTTTTCATGCCCACATGATGAAATGTGCATGTGAATATAGCTGATGATACCTTTAGGAAGTCATTTTTATTCATTTCTTAGCCATGTCAGTCCATCGAGGATAACAATGAATACTGTGCTCGCGAATCATTCGTTTGGAAAGATTGTCACCTATTGCATACATTTTGATAAATTTCTGATCACATGTCACACCAATAATTCCAAAAGTGATGTGTGCTGCCTTTCGATGAAGCTACACTGATACCCAACTGATAATAATATTTCCTTGTACAAGTAAAAACGTGGACAACCTGGCACTAGTATGGTCATAAATGTTGTGATCTCATTGGTGGGTGTCCATAACTTTATATCGATCAACCGTTTATCTTTGAAGTTATGCCGCTATTTAAAAGTTTTGATTTCCACAGGCTTAATATAACTGTCATCAACAGAATTGGCCTGTCCATGTCCCGAGATGTCATAACTGATCCCCGAATCGTCGGTGGAATAACCAAATAGATAGACCGTGTTAGGCGAAAGATCACTCACTAACCACTTCCAATGATTTTTGGTTCACTATTCGAAAGTTTGCTTTATCCGAACCTCTGGTGCAACAGTAACATCAGTGTACATACAACAATGTATGCAACAATTGCATGTTAATGATGCAGATGAAGAGATTGAGAAGAGTGTCATCTAATCACAAGTGAGCTTTTTCTCAGTCATCCGAGAGCAACCGAAGTTAAGTGGAACGAAAAGTGGCAATAAAGGATTCGTACGAGGAGGATAATTATTGAGGAATTACAGATGACATAAACTTAGCGACATACAAGTGATCGTAGATTTCTTGGTCAGATAAACTGCCCTACCTGCCCTCACTAATGTTTGGTCGCTAGTGAGTTATAACCCTGCCACGACCGGAATGTAAATTCCGACCATTTCTCCATAAGAGAGTCGTGTGGACCACTGTCTCAATAGTCATGTGTAAAATTTCAGTCAAATTCACTTGTGAACAATAGTGGGGTTGTCCGATCATCTTGAAAGTATTTAACCAATGTTTCTGGGTGATTTATCACGCGCCATATAAAACATTAGAAACATTTCAGATAAAAACTTCCGAATTTCCACCAGCCATTCAACTTAGGCTATACGGTACATATTCATGTGGCCAAAATAGATTCACTGCTGAGTTCGGACATCTTCATTACCAAACTGTGCATTTTGTCTCCGATAAGTTATACACACCAACTCAGGTTGTGTTAGCAGACAAGCGCGAAAGTAGACCATTAAAACGAACTGACCGTGGCCTAAGCTTTTCAGTGAATTTTCGGTTGAATGCCTCGATCTAACTTGATCACCCTTCGCTACAACCTTGTCAACATGAAAACTAATACAACATTTCATTTAATTAAGCTTCGAGGCTGGTTGAAATAGATTTATTAATTTGGACTGTGATGAAAGTCACTAAATGAAACCCACAAATCAGTTTGAGAAAAACTCACCATCATGTCCACATCTACATTGTGATTCAACAATGCCTTGGTTAACAGAACGGTGTGCAACAAATGTACGTTATCTGTGAAAAGATAGAAATAGATTCTCGGAACAGTCAGCATAGAGGACGATTGCAGTGCAGCTTAGTGAAGCAAGCTGTTACTCATAAATTGCGGTTTATGTGCTACTAAAGAGCTGAAGCCACTCGAAAATTGGTTTGAATGTTCATTTGGCTAATGGGAGTACATAACTTTGGAGTTACGGATGTAGGTTATGATGAACTGTGGTCGATTGTGCTATATGTCTGTTGTTGGTCAACCTCAGATAATCAGACAAAAAGAAAAGGCATCCTCTTTCGTCAAATTGTTTGGAGACAAACCAGGTTCGATCGGAAAATCTTTGGAGTACGATCCGAAGCTCCTACCCAGTAGACGTTACGAATGTCAAGTTTGAAAGCGAACACTGTTTATGACGGTGTGTTTGATTTAATTTGTGTGTAACTTGCTCATACTCTTACCGCACGTATTGCCTTTGCAAGTACCAGGTAGCAACTCTGTAAGACTTCACGAATTTTGAACAGAGAGCATTCAACCGATGTTTTACCTCTTTCCGTGGATAGGACAGATGACATGATCCAGCCTCAATGTAGCGACATTTCAGGCTCCAAACCTAGGCTCTCACATGTTTGCCTGTGATTAAATATCAACGGTAAACCCCATGTGATCTTTTATAATAAGAGCAGAGATGAGAAAGCAGGTGAAAGCGCTTTCAAAAAGATAAGAGCTGTTCGATCGAATTCTTGTGATATAACCTTGGGAAACTTACCCACTCTGTTAAAGATATCCAAAGGTTTGATAGCTTTCATGAAGGTTTGACGCGCACCTCAAATCTGTGATATTTGTAACTTAGGATAATTTGGATAACCTATCCAATACCCTACTTTTGGATGATACAACATATTCACAAGATCCGAGAAAAGTGGACCATATTGGTGAACAGATCATATATCAAAATATGAGCGGAAAATACCACAAGAACTCACCATCTGCCGTTCCGTGTATAAGAAGAAGACTCTTGGATCGGAAATTTCTAGCATTTTTTGCAATTTGTGTTTGCTTTAAGAATAGAAAGGTGCAACTACGAAGAATTAGTTAGTAAAGTTGGTTCAACAGATGGGTTTGATGTTGAACTTAATGAATTGGTGCAACTAAACACAGCTAGCGGACATACTTGCGAATTATCTGGATCGTATTTCAGTTGATCAACGAAATTATTATGCTATGTATCATGTCCTGAAGAAGCCACTAGTTTCACACTCTGGATTCATAGCTGTTGTTCACGGAGAACGTTGGAAGTTTATTGAGTATCTTCTGGCCTAGAGGCGGTACAGTGCAAGACACAGTGCGACCAAAGTCTAGCTGTTCATGGGATTTACTCGATATTTACACATGGTTCTGCTGTCTTCAAGAGGTTTTTTAAACTCACTGATACTATGTTGCCCATTCTTCCGTGATTCGGCACGCAATTCGGTCTGTGACGGTTACTCATTAGCGGAATAGCGAGATATATCGATTACCATCTTTCAAGGTAACACCGCTCACATTTGAACACAGCTACCCCATTCGGATGAATTTTCTAGACAGCCTCCTATGGAAGGAAACACTAGATTCGAGTTACGTTTTCATCACTATGGTTATGCTCTCACGAAGCAATTGTGTCGACCATGGGACAGCTGATCTCACACTAGGCACGACCGAATTATCTCATCTAAACGTTTATTATTGTTGTCCTGGTTACTCAAAAACTTACAAGTAGTATGAAGTCGGAACGCAACCTACAAGTTAATGTTCACTCACCCACAAAGAATACAATCATTTGCATGATTTTCGAAGGAGAAAGGAGAAACTCACTAAATACGCATCTTGGTCGTCTGATATTCTTCCCAAGAAGCGCTCAGTGTAGGCAGTATCTGAGAGTAAGTTAAAGTAAATAGGTCTGTAAAACGTGGGGAAATCACAAGTCATCATACTGTGGTGCTCATGTTAACTCTCGATTTCTCAATAATACAATGGCGAAAAATAAATAAATGAAGCAATGTATTTTGTCAACTTTCCAGGTTCGCGTACCGCCGGTGGACTCGTATCTATGAACCAGAATTTTGATTCACACGGGGGCCTTTTTATTAAAGGTCAGCTGCAATTTTGTCCGACATTATCCGTTTTCTGTCATGGTTTTCCATTTATCATTTCTCGTTGCTAACGCTGATTGCTGTCCATGATGCTGCTTTTGATTTCAAGAGGTGTTTTTGGTTCAGCTCATGTAAGTTTCATCCATATCCTTCACTAATGCTGAGACATTCCATACAGAGTCTAACCAAGCGTTTTACCAAAGTGGTCAATCGTAAGATGTGCGTACTTTAGGACAGTTGTTTTGATTGTAGTGGTTCACAAAGGTAGGATTATTGTCTACTACTTCTCGCTAAGAAGGGAAATAAATTTTCGTTTGAAATTGTAGAACGCGCAAGCAATCAAATAAACGAGATGGATACTCATTAGACTAATAAAACAATCAACCAGCCCAAACAAAAGCTGATTCAATAGGACGTGAAATACCCATTTAGCACACCTTTGGCCGTACGTTAGTTTGACGATCACTGGTTGTCCGGCGAAAAAGAGGGGCAAGGGATGTGAAAAAATTGTTGTACTACAAACAGGATTCAAATATGACCAAGGTTTTACTTTGACAAAACCGATGGGCCCGGTAGACTTCATTTTGGGTAAATATGATTTTGTGTGTTTCTTCCGTACCGTATCTACCGTGAAAATGTACCTAATTTTTACTTCGTAGTCATTGTTTAATAAACTGCTCGGATGTAGATGTAGGTGGGACACTCAGAATAACATTGCTTTTCTGGTCAGGTTTGACAGTGAAGGTTAGTCAAATGAGGGGCACACAGTTGTCAGTATAATGATTGAGGAGAATTGATCGAAACTGTATGGTCTCTCCGAACTGCGCTTCCATTAACAGTGACCAGCAGCGCTACCTGAGTTGACCCCAGCGTTCTCTTCTGTGGCACCTAATGATCACTATGGTTCCTTATTCTTCACGGAAGTACATCATTAGCATAGGCATAATTTTCAATGCAACAATGAAACGTAAGAAGACATCTTACTCAATAATCATTCGCCTGTCTGTTATTTATAAAAAAAATCACTCACCATACAACCTGAAATCTGTTACCGGAGCGACCGCAACACCACAGCGAATCAAGTCGTTATCGGGATGACCCAACAGGTGTCCAACTGTATATCCACCGTAGGACTAGAATGGTGACCGGAATTTCAATTAAGTAAATCCGAGAACAACAAATTAACATAACATTTACTATTATCTATTGAATGCAGTCCATAATCCTTCGTTTAAACGTGAACTTATACTTCCTGTCTAAATGCAAATCCTGTTGAGTTCAACGATGCTGTACACCGTGTGTTTGAGTGAATTTCTTCGTTATTTACGACCCCGCAGTAGTCGTAATTGTTGTTTTAGTGATGAATACTATCGAGTTAACGAGGATGGTAAGAGTCCTCTATCAATATACACTGTGCTATTAATGTATGCAAAGGTAGTGCACACAGTAGTAGAAACATTTACGTACTAGTGATATAAACCATACCTAGTTAATCAGACTCACCAGCTTGAATTAAGGATGAGAAATCAGTTGCAGAGTTGATCTTACTCGTACCTTTCCTAAAGCTCTATTCACAGTGGATACAAATACCTCATCAATACTTATCTGTAGCATGAATAAACGTGGCTAACGCTGTGTAATCAAATGTTTCATAACTTGAACAGTTGCAATAAATTTCAAGTGAAACTTCACATGCAGCTATCTGAGAATCGGTTTTGACCCTCGAATATAAACAAGGTAAACAGAACCCCTAGTTAGTCATCGGTTGTCAAGTCCAAAGAAGTTAGTGGCTTTACTTCAAGGAAACTTTTGATCTGGAGGTCGTCGTTCGAAGGTAGAATGATTCTAACTTCGTCTTCTCCGACAATGATTGGACAGTGACAGTTCATCTATGGAAGTGAACCTTTGCGTTTTCTCACACTCACAAGTCTAATGTTAACCTGATCAAGTAACGATCATCATATTGGCTTTATCGTCTCAAGGAAATGAGCTAAGTTCTCAGTTTAAGTGAAGGTATCAGTCTGTGGTGAGCTACAATCAGCAAACAGAACGCAGACGTGAAATGGGCTGTCAAATGTGAGCTTCGATTACGAAACGAATGGCAATGTAGTCCTTCTCTGTTTATCCCTGACAAATCTGTAAACTTATTTAGTAGTTCAAAACTTATTTTGCTCTCGTACGTCACAGTGCTCATTTTTATGTTCTACTCATTGAGGTCGTTAGAATAAATAATGCCGGTTTTATATCCATTTGTTCCGCGATATGATGGACGTATTGGAAAATTGACGGCAGACAAAATATCATCCGTATGCCCTTCCTTATGTTTCAAACAGGTTTGCAAGAAATGTTGTTGTCGAATATACATTGAAATGTCAAAAGTGTGACATAAGTATCGCTGTCCATAAACCAACAGCAGAGCGTTAAATGACTTCGAGTTACAGTGTGCGCTGTTTTTCATTTTCTCAGTGGTTCATATGTAGAACACTAAGCCAGGCTTTTGATTAGCCTTGCATTTCACAAATGAAGTAATCACTTCTACTGAACATCTTAACTAACCATATGAAGTGCATTGCAAAAATTTCCCAAGTTAGATTGCCGAAGTATGAGAATGTTAGTTCGCACCACTTGTGAACACATTCATCATCTTATGAGACTGGTAAAACCAAGCTTTGTGAATATGTGACAGCGAGTGTAATTCAGTGGAGATCGCAATGACACATAAAGACGGCATAACTTTTACCAGCATAGGATAAACCGCGGCAATGAAATCAGCGGTAGATGTTTACCGGAGTTTCCTGGTGTATATAGAAAGATTTACTAATGTTAACGAATGAGTGGTTACTACTTTTTGTAACTGCATGTATATGACCTATCTCATACCCCGTTCAAGTTAAGTGTTAACGGCAGTGCGGTCGTTCAAGAAAACGTTTCAGTTCAACACTTTTCATGTCACTTTAATGTTGCCCTTACGTTGTGGAACAAATTGGCTGAATTATCACAGCTGCTGCGTTGAAACTAAAGTGACAAAGACCCACTCAGAAAAACTATCTCTGATGACAAGAGCCGCCGTTTTACATTAGGGTCAAGTGTCACGTATATGCATACAGTTTAGTTTGTCTGTAGCACTTATTGAGCCGATCTCTTGGAATAAAGCAGACAAGGAATAGGTACACATGATTAGATTTCTTTGGTAAGTCGCAATCCAAATGAGCGTCTAGTATTGCTACAGTAGGTTATATAGGAAGTTTGTCATTAGTGTATTAAGATCAAACACGTCTACTATAGCCTGAGTCAATTTGACGGAAGAGTTGGCACGCTGAAAAACGCAGTTAAAAAAATAGTCTGTAAATACATTTTTTTGTTATAAATTTTTCTTTGTGGGTACAGATGAGCTAAAACGGATTTCGGCATAAATGCCATCCCACTACAAAATGTTTTAACGAAAAGCAGACATTTAGAGTAACGGAACGGTGAATTTTGTAAGAGGGACTTTCTAAGACAAGGTTTCTTAAGCAAGATTACCGCCACTGTTTTCTCCTCCAAAAATAGACTGGTCAGCAAAATGCATTTCTCTCAATCAGGTTGCATCATCTTGGACGAAAGTATAAACAATGTGTGAGGCGGTTGCAGTCCTGTACTCACCGAGATACATATCAATTGTATATCTATGCTTGACTGAGTATTCCCTGCCTGACACGTATATTGTCACTGTATAAAATCAGTTGATGACATGTAACCCTGCCGTTACTTCCAAAAATTATAACGGAATTGATAATTGGTTTCAAGTTATCTTCTGCCTGTTTATGATAAACCGACACATAGGACAACGATTACCAGAGTTGCTACCGCGTTTACGAGAACCTTTCACAAACCTGATGTCTGCGATTAGTTGTTCACCGAGCGTCAGTATCATTACAGAAATACAAAAGTTTTTTGGTATCTTGTCCTTTCGTAACTTTTCAAATGAGCAGTCAAAAAAACTTCACCAAGTCTTAAAACTCAAGTCTATTTGTATAAGAGAGCCGATCGGTACAAAACTCAGTGCATTCTTGTTAAGCGTGTAGAAACCGGCTAGAACAACACAATTCATTTTACTCCAAACAGGTAACGACAGAATTAAATGGAATCTGTTATGAAACATACCCAACCGTAGGCCCCAATTTGTGTCTCGTTGATGAAGCGGAACGCCTTGACGGCAGCTCTGTGGTGCAGGCAGAGAAGAGAACAAAGGTTTACCACTACAAACATAAGTTTCTTTCAGTTCGTTAGTTTCATCAACACCTACAGCATCAGAAGTCCACATGAAACAGAGTATCATAGTACAAGTTGTCGGTCTTATTGATGGCTCGTGTGTTTGAATATATATGCTTGGGGTCGATGCTGAATTCACAGTTTTAGAGAAAACTTCAAAAATGTCATTAATTATGTCTACTGGTGGTTTTGTTAGCTTTTAACTCCAAAACTACGTCTTATTAACAGCACGTGATTCCCTACCTCATCTAAGCAATGAATAACATCCGTAGCCAATACAAAATGGTAATCCAAAGTTAACTGTGTCCAGTGACACTAACGGGAAGTGGACAAGTTTCATTGCATTTACATATTAATTCCCTGCCTTTTGAAAGCAAGGCTTATGGGACTGATAATCGGACAGAGAGTAATCTCGACTACTAAATCGATGGGTTTCTGGAACGAGTGCCTTTCAGATGTTGTCTGGTTGAGTGGTTCACATTAACATGAAACGGATTCAGGGTTCGGGTTTGAAGGTAATCCTCCTGACCTGTATCCAGTTATGAGTCCAAAACGTACTTTCATTTGAGAAGTGATTTCCGTGAGGACTTTTATAGAATACAACCAGTGTGATTGCTGTGGGATAAGTAACATAATGTGACTTAGTGAGAAACACTGCAGTGGATAGAAGTTCGTGCATAAAACCGGGCTTTAAACGTGGCTGATAGTGTGAAGTTGGGTTATTGTAAACCTCCCGGAAAGGTGGTTCCCGGTTTGCTATACCAATGGGAACCGTCGCACAGTTGAATAATCGCAAGCAAAGACGAACAGTGTTAATATATTACTGGTGAACGGTAAGAGATCTAGTTAACTCCAAGTCGAAAACCATCCATATTTGGTTGTAGCCTTCGTATTCAGACTGACTTTCTAACCAGCCGACCATTCAGTTCAACAGGTTTAATGAGGTCAGAGATTTCGGCCAATCTCGTAATCCCTGGTCGCAGGGTTATCGATTAGAGATAACCCGAACAATACTCACAGGGATAAGTGGTTGTGCACTCAGATATGATAACCCTGTCGTGTACAGAATGAGGTCATCGACACAGTAATGAAAACAGTAGCCCCACGTAAACGTGGTCAGAATTGTACTTCCGACCGTGGCGAGGATACGCCTTATTGATGACCCGTAACAGAAGAGAAACTTCAGTCACATCGTTTCCGGAAAGGCCAGTTAGCAAGTCTACCTGAATACGGAAGCTGCGGTCAAATGTGGGTGATACTCAACTTAAAAGCTGCCTGGATATATATAATACAACACGCCACAATCTACTAAACACAACGGTGTTTCATATCTCTACAGTTACAGAAAGATTTGCTATCCCATTGCTTAATTAATAATGAATGCTTTAAAGCTGCTTTGAAGCTACACTTGTACTTGCAAGAGGTCTTCACTGAAATTCGATTCATCTAGAACGCCAGTTGATGGGCGTGAGCCCGGCGTAGATCCCACCTTTTTCAAACTGCAAGCAAATACTATTTGAAGTGGTCACGTCAAATCGAAGCCAGTCCGTGTCCTGTTTGTTTAGTCCAGATCACAAGTTAGCTACTGAGGTTCCTCTGTGAGTTAAATTTAACTTCCCGTTTGCCAGAATAATAAGTAAGCATTAGTCGTGAACATTTTCATTCGGTCTAGTCGTCTTTCCAGTGACTGGTGCTCAATCGAACTACATTTGTCCTTGTTTGACTGTCGTTGACTGTCTGTTCTGAAGATACCGGATCATTTCTGGCACTAAAATATGCTTTGTACATTGCTCTGTGAGGGCTAGTTCATTTATATATATATATGTCTCACGGAGAGATATTTCCTACACCGTAAACATGTTCCGTTAAATGGAACGCTTTATATCGAAGTATTTTGGGCAGTATATCAGCATTTGACTGAGTCGCGTTGCAAGGAAACAGCTGAAAATGTGGAACACTGATATAGCTCTGGAACCCCCAGAGTATAGATTGTTGACTACACACCTATCAGTGCATTTAACTTGCAGGGGAAATTGCGTGTATATTTTCCATGGCAACCTATTTGTTGCCGGGCGCGCGGTTGAGATTAAGGTTCTGTAGACACGTACGTGTGTTGTGATCACAAAAGACGTTTGACATGGCAATCGGTTCAATGTTACACATCCATCACAAGGTATGGGAGAATATGGAACCACAAATACAAGCACTATTTTGCGCGGCTGATTTCTATCCACATCTTTGATAGGGGTACAGAAACACTTTGACGACGCATCCAGCACAACACACGTAGATGATCCTGGTGGCTGCTAACTGCAAAGCTGCATGTTATACAACACGTGGGTTGATCAGTGGGTTTATGGAAGACAAAGGAGATAGACAAATCACCACGAGAACTGTGTTTGTTGAAGTAGGGTCCA
Source organism: Paragonimus westermani (assembly GCA_008508345.1). Taxonomy (NCBI): domain Eukaryota; kingdom Metazoa; phylum Platyhelminthes; class Trematoda; order Plagiorchiida; family Troglotrematidae; genus Paragonimus; species Paragonimus westermani. Next base: position 3,954 of record QNGE01001783.1, on the reverse strand, counting down.
GTGTGCATATTGCATTGTCCGTCTTTCTCAAGGACTTCAAACGAATTATCGTCAAATCACATTATACAGTAAAAACAGAATCTCAGTAGCAATGTGCAAAATTGTTTACTTGACTGCGTCCAGCTGATCTTCCACTTCCACTACGCCCAATTTCTTGTACACTTGATGTTCGAATCGGCGACCTCGACCTCCAGTTCCACGACCGTCTACTGAAAGGATCACCATTTTTATGGTAGCAGCCAAAAAGTGAACCAAGTCGAAGGTGAATCTAGTTGTGACCATTTGTTTTACAGGGCCAGCGTAGCTATGTTTTATCAGGGAAACAAAACCAGGGTGATACAATTGAAAACACTACGCATACACAACTCCCACTCAGATAAAAATCCTGTACTGTATGTATGCCAATATGCAGTGAATGGGTAGGTGGCGGACAATCCTTATACAATTTGTGAGTTTAACCATTTTTGTGAACTTGGCTTTCACCTGTCTTATAGCATTCAGTAGACATCACCTAAATAGTAGTTTCATATGTAATGCAAAACGATTTGGAATAACTGGTTTCCTTTCAGTGGTCTAGTTAAAGTTTATGGTGATTCTTGCTGTTACTTTTAACTCCACCTTGAGACAATGACAAAACTTGTTTGCTCATCATCTCCGTCACAATGCTAAACACTAAATCTGCGCCTAAACCAACACGGACCTGCGGTATAATCGTGAGTAGTCCGCCACAGTTTAACAGATGGGAGGGAGGCGGAGGAAACTTAAATCACGAGATGCATTAATTTACGAAAATCAGTAACGTGAAGATAGGAGAAAATTTGAACATTGGATGGAATATGTGGGCGCAAGTAAGCTCTCTTACACAAGATAGAGGAGACTTCATTACAGCTGTTGCAACCTTGACTCGTTAACGGTCTTACCTGGATTACAACTTCTCTTCAGACACACTCAAACTACTTACGTCGCCAAGCACGATTGGATGTCACCTCCAGTAAGATTTACAGCCGAAACCTACTCAGATCACGAGATTCATAGTCCACAAGATGGGCACGACCTAGATAACTTTGTCTACTTGGTGATGTCTTCCCTTGTGAGCTTCAAAAAAGTTGAAATGCCTGACACATCTTGCACCTGTTGGTATGGAGAATATACCATCCACAGACAGTGAGCAACCCACTGTTGGTTTTAGTGTCAACGGTATATATCAGTTTGGGTGTTTCAAATTATGTGACGATAATCACGACAATTACATCCATCGTCTCCAAAATCTGGTGTATTTCTGAGGGTACGTGCAGCTTTATGGCATGAATTGTTTAAACCAGATAAGCAGAGAATCCACACAATTAGCCTCCTTGCAATTAAGACTATTTCTTCCAAATGGTTCAGTAATTTGGAGAAGTTTCGGTTCCAACCAAGTATAAGTTGAACACTCTTGGTTTATAAATGAATCGGATGTTAGCATTGTAAACCAAGTGATTTTTAGACCAGAGGATAATACTAGTGGGAAAACGTCTCAGAGAAGATCAACAATGATGTCGACACGGAACGCACTAGTCCTTATAGTTCAACTGAGAAATTTTGAGAAGTGCTACAAAATTTGTTTGGATATTACAACTTTGAGCAAACCATTCGCTGAACCCGATCTCATTTAAAAACCATGGATTCTACGTATTGCAACCACATTTGAGTGGAAACTTATGTCAGTTTGGACTATTCGTCCAATCTTTCAAGTTTTAAAAACACTATTCACCTGCACCACTGTAGGCTCCTCTGTTATAAGGCAAGATGGCAAATATTTTTGCAATAAGCAATAAGCTGTTGGTTGAAAATGTGTTATACCTTTAATGCAGATAGCTTGTCACCATTAACACGTACTGTTTCTTGTGTACAGCGACAATCAATTAGCGTATGTAGAATGTAGCGTTAGACCAACAATCAACTCAACTATCTGGGGATATGAAAACTAACCTGTTAAATGCAAATGCTTCATTGCTTCCTGTTGCCTTCGGATGAACAATATTGGACAATAGGCACGTGGTTCAAGAACTGCAGAAATGCTTATAATTGTTTCTGCAGGATTCAATTTTTCTGGCTCACTTTGGTTGAACTGTTCTCTTACTGTTTTTCCAGTCATGCCTAATCCACCCACCATAATGATACGACTACATACATTTGCCTGATAAAGACTCGGTATTCTCCGTAACCTTACACTGTGATCAGTGCTCGTTCAATCACACTGCCTCAAGGAATATCCTCTAAAATAGGCTGACAACGTTGCATTCTGCGAGAAGCATTTAGGAGTATCACTGTAAACTTGGTTTCCGTCGACTGGCTATAAGCAACGATCATAAGAACGGTCATAAAGAACTGGAAGGTTGAAAGGGTAACGGAGAATTTGCTGATTCAAGCCTCAACTAGAAAATGCTTAATTCATCAGCCAAAACAGAGAGGACTTGAATGGTGGAGTCAAGATTGTGTTTATTTTTTATTCTTGTTGTTCGGAACATTTTTGGTCCTGTCTCTAAACTAACAATTATTTGACGTTTTGAGGGTTTGCTTTTAAACCTCCTTGATAACCCACTCCAGCAAATCTTCATTGTTGATACTCAATGACGAAAGTAATGTGGAAACTGCTGACCCGGGACCAGTTCTCTTACTGTCAAAAATTTGAGTTTCATTGTGCCACAGTGCGGTAGAATCTCTTGATGTGATTGCATAAGTACAATTCTTCACAGCCCTCCCGCTGCACACACGTGATGCCTACTTGCTCGCTTATTAGTCGTAATAGCGTCGTTAATTTTTCGACTTAAAATTGACCTTTCAGTGGCTGATGCACTTACTTAATTATACTGGTATCCCTGCAGTTGAACAGTCGGTAGCAACTAACCCGACGATTGTTAATCAACCAAGGCTATTCCTGTCACTATCCACTTTCAATGCTTGGTGAGTGTCTGCAGTAAGTTTGTGTTTAAATTCTGCTATCTAATACGGAAAATAAATGGTTTACCTGAAATTTTTAATCCGCCTCGTTTGCTGTCACAGTTCTCATCAAAGGGAACATGCAGTTAAAATGAATCCGGCTATGGTTTCGTTCGCGAAGTTCTCTGTCTTTTTACTCTGTGTGTTGAGGTTGTAGAATTTTGTGAGCAGGTAACTATTGAAAATTCACTTTCCAGGGTAAGTGTTGCATTCGACTTGACCTGGACAAATCTGCCCACCGTGTCTTTCACGCATACTATTTTCTTCATTCTTCAAACCTAAAATTTACTAAGGGTAGCTTACACGTTCAAAGTTAAGAGCTGCGTAGGGCAGACATAAGTTACATGGGGTCAGACAGGAACCATGTGCCAAAACGTCAAGGTTAATATTGTTACATACGTATGTAGCAGCAACGGATACTTTGTGATGTGTGATCGGTTTAATTGTGGTGGAAGCAGCATTTTGCCTTCCACGACCAGCTGGTCTCGGGTATCTTCACGTAGAGTCAAGTTGATGAACTGTACTTTGGGTACGGCACGAGAATACCAAAACTGTCTGAATTCTGTATTCTCCATCAAGGTGATCTGGTGAGCAGATTCTGCTTGCCGGACTGTGAGAATGAAACAGTATTAGATGAAAATGCGTTATAAACCGGCACTACTTCTGTTGAAGTAAATTGCAAAATTGTAGATTCTTGTCAGTTGACATAAACCCATCCGCAAGTTGGGTGAGCCAGACCGGACTCATTACAACATACACAGCATTAATCAATACAGCAACAGGATGACTGACCCTGAACAAAGAATAATGACAACATTTTTCGAACTGGGATGTCACCAACAACTACTGACACCGACAGTTCACAAATGATTCCCAAATTAGGACACATCAATCATTTTAAACCATATTTGAATAAGTTTATTTGTGCACCACTTTATCATTAACGAACATTATAACACACTGAAACAATGTTCC